>JAWQEG010006605.1:0-31813 GCA_033782935.1 Petrolisthes cinctipes
GTATTGTTGGGCGTAATAAAATAAAATGATTTATAGGAACAAGTTGTTGCTGGGAAATTGTTGAGAGTACTGGTGTCACAAACGAGGCCATCAATACCAGTGTAGTTTGTTTCTTGACACATTTTATTGGGAGAATATACGTTCCCGTCTGTAACATCTTGTCCCCTCTTTCTTCGGTATGTAAATTTACGTTCCCGTCTGTAACATCTTGTCCCTTCTTTACGTTCCCGTCTGTAACATCTTGTCCCCTCTTTTTTCGGTATGTAAATTTACGTTCCAGCCTGTAACATCTTGTCCCTTCTTTCTTCGGTATGTAAATTTGTATCTTGGAAAAATTTGCATCATCCCACAACATCAAGTACAAGATGAACTTTCTTGAGCATCAACCACACGAGTATTATATGAAGATTACACCATCACTCACTTCTTTCTATTTTATGGTGTGATGAGGCATAGGTATGTATGTATGTATGTATTTAATTATTTATTCGTGTATTTATTTACTGGGGCTGATAAAACTTTGGCGACAGAGCTATTTATTGGTTTGGCCCCTCCCTAACTAACTAAGCTACATCATTCGGTACATTATATACATTACAAAAGCCTTAAAGAAAAACACACCAGTCACTCATTCACTGACCAGACAAAATCTTTCGTTCAGAAACTTATAAACGGACTGTGGACGATTGTAAAAAAAAAAAAAAAAGGGTCCTTAGTTTGTGAACTCCCAAATGAGGCCACGTGGTTGTAAATGTAGTCGTTGTTATTGTTGTTGTTATTGTTTATTGTTATCGTTGTGATCTTTGTTGATAATAGAACAGGTGAACATGTGAGTGTATTGTTCATATCACATTACTATTTTAGGGTCACGTGTTAGTTGTGACCTAGGGCCGATTCCACAGTGGCTTTGATTTTGTTAGGAACCTCCCCAACCACACTAATAACTTGTGAGTCTTAATTATATCCAACAACAAACTCAGTATTCATATCCACAAAATATGTCAGGTAGTTCCATTATTACCAAAATTCATCAAATAATTCACTCAGGAGTCATATACACAGTTCAGTTTCATTCGTTTGGGTGCATACAAACCAAAACAAACCACTGTGGAATCGGCATTTAAAGAAGGCTATAAATTCTCCGCTAAGGTGTATAAATTCTCCGCTAAGTTATATATATACAATACTCGTGGATGGCCTCTGTTTTGTAGCACGATTTGGTGGCATCAGTCTACATATATATATAAAAAAAAAAAATTATAGCCTTTGGTTTGGTCGTCTGAAAACTCTCCCTCCCCTTAAGAGACCCTGTGATGTTGTCAGAATATTGGAGATAAATGAGTCCTTCAAATATTGCCACGAAACACCACCTATATGGAAGGGGCTTGTTTGTTTCGTGGCATAGTCAGGAGGAATCAGAAGTCTCCAAGTCTCATACACGATCACAGGGTCCTTATATTAACAGTCTCTTTAATCGGATATTTATAGATCAGACGGTAACAAGATTTTATCATCGTTTGTTAGTTATGAATTTTCTTTATGTGACGAAAATAATCCTCGTCTGTTAGTTATTAATTTTCTTTATGTGACGATATTTATCCTCGTTTGTGTGACGAAATTATTTGTTCGTCGGTTTGTTATTAATTTTCTTTTATGTAACGAAATTAGTTATGGATTTTCTTTTATAATGACGAAATTTTGTACTCATCTGTCTGTAGGTAATGAATTTTCTTTAGTTGTAACGAAATTTTGTCCCAGTCTGTTAGCTATGAATTTTCTTTTATTGTGAAGAATTTTTGTCCGGGTCTGTTGGCAATTATTTTATTTTTATAGAGTCGAGAGAAGGCTACTTTTGGATAATATGGTGTTACTTAAATAAGGATGGTGGGAGACTGTTATGTATGTACTATCAAAGACAAAACTCGTGTCGTGAAATCTGATGAAAATAATTATATGTTAGAAGGCTAAACATACTGGACATTAACGTTATACTGTGGTGAAGTTTTCATAATGTTTCACAAGTTATATTAAATCATTGGACAAGACAGCGACACGAGTTTTGTCTTTTGATAGTAAGTACACCGAGGCCAGTAAATCATGCAACCAAACACGAGATCCCAACTTTATCAATGTATAATTATGCAGTTGATTAAAGATAGTGTCCTGCGTAGATGATGACTCTTATAGTACCGTATGTCTATTTATGTGTTATTTTATATTTCTAATTTATATAGTGTACATTTGACCTGTTTTATGCTTCATCTCCACCACCAAACACCTTCTGACCTTTAAGGGACCCTGTGATTGTGTATGAGACTTAGTTGGTGCCTTCTGATTCCTCATGTCTGTGCCACGAAACAAGCTCCTTATAATGCAGGTGGTGTTTCGTGGCAATGTTTAAAGGACTCACTAACCTCCGATTTTTTTTACTACATCACGAAGGTCCTTAGAAAAGTTAATGCAATAAATGTAACCAGATGACCACTAAAAAATATATATGAATAATAAATAAATAAAAAGATAAATGACTATGTATGTGCCACACGGTCTTATTGCCTGCTACTGTAACCCCCAAGGCCTAATGTTTACTTATAGGCCTCAGTAACCACATTATTATATTGTACTGCAGCGTCAAGAAGGAGGAGAAGGAGGAGGAGGAAGAGGAGGAGACGATGGTAGTGGTGGAGAGATATTTTAGCAACATGTGAATAGTGACGTGTGTGTGTGTGTGTGTGTGTGTGTGTGTAATGATGGGTGACTGTGATTACCGCATTAAGTTTGTTTGAAGAATTAACATACCCAAATCAACTCTGTGTTTATTTTACTGACCTTTTTTTTGTTTAGTTTTTATAATGAGTATTCCCCCTGTCTTGTTGTGGGTTCTTTCTCTGCCCTTCATAGATTACATAGTAGATAGTGTGCCCTTCTTCCCATCCCCTATTTGGAGATTACATTATAGATACTGTGCGGTGAGAAAAGAAAGTAATTAGCATCCACTGCCACCAGAAGTCAGCTTAATAATAAAGGGGGTATGATAATAGTACAGTTTTGTTGGTGGTAAATCAGGAGCAACTGATTCCTCCAAACTATTCCAAGCATGTGGGTATATTGTAGGCTACAGTTGTTGGTGGCAAAGCTGGAGCTACTGATTCCTCCAAACTATTCCAAGCAACAGGTGGTCTGGTGGTGCTTGGAATAATTATGTTGGAGGAGCCACATGTTGTTTGGAATAGTTTGGAGGAATCATTGACTCCAGATTTACCCACACTGTACTATCCCCTTAATTTACGACTCTTTAGCTCTGACTGTACCAAGGCTCCTTATGTGTGTACCTTTCCATAACCATATTATTGGGTGAGGGAAGGTATTAAGATGCAAATTGACTTAAGGACCCTGTGAGTGATCGTGTATGAAAATTGGAGGCTTCTGATTCCTCCTGACCATGCCACAACACAAGCTCCTTCCATAGAGGTTGGTGTTTCGTGGCAATATTTGAAGGACTCATTTATCTCCAATTTTCTGACTACATCACAGGGTTCCTTAATTAAAGTGAGGGATATTCACCTCGTAATTGAAAGGATCACTATCACTTTCACGTCTCCCATATAATAGTTTAGTTTAGTCTTTACCCTTTTTCTCTGTTTCACGTGATTCTTTTATTTCTTTCGTTCCCATGCCTGCCTATCTTAGTGCCAAATAGACCCACATCGAGATTGGTCCTATAGTTATTAATATTTTTCATTTATTATTATTATTATTATTATTATTATTATTATTATTATTATTATTATTATTTTTGTTATTATTATTACTATTATTATTACTATTATTATTATTATTATAATAATAATTATTATTATAATAATAATTATTATTATTACTATTATTATTACTATTATTATTACTATTATTATTATTATTATTATTATTATTATTATTATTATTATTATTATTGGTAGGGATTGGTACTAATTGGTAATAAAGTACTAAAAGTGTATTAACACCTTAATTAATATCTGGGGCTGGGTCATCAATATTGTATGGTATTGCATCTAAATCCTTAATGAGAGAGTATACTTTTGATTCCGCCAAAGTTTGCCAGAAAACAGGACCAGATGAACAAAAATAATGGTGTTCTGTTGCTCGGAATAGTTTGGAGGAATAATTTGCTCCGGATTTACCCACACTGTATCCTCCCTTTATTTCTTCTTGTGTGGGGAAAAATGGAGTAAGTAGTAGGCCATAGCAGCACCCACAAAGAGGCCAGAGGGTCGATACCACAGTTGTATTAAAATTTTGTTTGTTAGCTTTCCAACCAACCACACTTGTCAGTTTTAATTGTGTCCAACAAACTCAGTATTCATATCCACAAAATCTGTCAGGTAGTTGTATCATTATCATAGTTTCATTGTGGAGTCATCAAATTCATCAAATAATTCACTCATAAGTCATTTACATTTCTGAGATTCTTTCGTTTGCGTGCTTACAAACCACTACGAACGACTGTGAAATCGACTCGGAATGTTATAAGATCAGCACCTTCCTTCCTCTTGTGATGTGAAGGAGAAGAAGTGGGAAGAATTTATTGTTATATTACTTAAGGTGGTAATTCGTTTTTGGTACATTGTAGTTCCTTGATTCCTCGAAAGTATGCTAGGAAACAGGACCAAAAGAGCAAAAATATTGGTGTTCTGTTGCTTGGAATAGATTGGAGGATTCAGCTGCTCCAGAATTACCAACACAAAATTTCCTCCTTAAAGTGATAGTAGGCGATACATTTGCGATATGGAAGTATGAGCCTTGAATCCTCCAAAGTATGCAAGGAAACAAGACCAGATTCACATTACTAGTGGTGTCCTGTTGACTAGAATAGCTTGGAGGAATCAGTTGCTCCAGATTTATCAACACACAATGTACTAACCCCGTAATGATGTTGGAAAGATTACAATATAGGAGTCTACGTAGTCCTCTAAGCACTTCAACAAAACAGACCATCACTCTTACTCGTATTCTGATCGAGGTACTATCCTGTTCTCTGATATACTTTGGAGCAATCAGCCGCACGCTATCTCACCCCAAAAACAATATAATGCTCCCCAAGACCAATAGAATAATAGTGTATTGGTGTATTGGTGTTGATGCTCCTCTTATTATGAACTGGGCTGGGGCGCCACGGGGCATTACTCTGGTCGGGGTGAGAACAAGTTGGGAGACTGATGACTTGTCAGCGACGTGGTCCTTGGTTACCCCCTCCCTCCCTCCCTTACCCTTGAAACACACACACACACACACACACACACACACACACACTGACCTGAAACAAAAAACTATAGGAGGCTGGCGTGTTGTGTGAGGAAGGGGGGGGGGTTTGGTGGCCTGGTGTGTGTGTGTGTGTGTGTGTATGTGTACCGATTCGTGTAACATTGTGATAGTATGTATGTGTATGTATGTGTGTAGGTATGCCAATGTCCAATCCCTGTCATTGTGTATTATAAAGTGTGGTGGGATTGTAAACCTGATTGAGGACGGGATGTTGGCAAGTTACTTCCTATCTGTATCTGTTGGTCCAGTCAGTCAGTAAGTTCATCACCCGCTGGTTATGTTCAACTCCAGGATGACAGAGCGAGTCGAATGGGAGATTACACTCGCCTCCTCCTATACCTTTACCTCCCTCCGGTCACACACACACACATCTTGCTGTCCTGTTATGCCAAATTATTCTCCTCGGGGGTAAACATTATAATATATATATATATATATATATATATATATATATATATATATATATATATATATATATATATATATATATATATATATATATATATATATATATATTTTGGCGCGCAAAGTATATATATATATATATATATATATATATATATATATATATATATATATATATATATATATATATATATATATATATATATATATGTAATTTGCGTTAAAAATGGAACCCCAGAAGAACAGAAGAACGGACGAAAGGACGGACGGTGAGTTGGGACGAGGGGGCCGTGGAGGGGGGAAGGGGGAAGGTCACCGACAAGCTGCTGGAGGGAGGGAGGGAAGCGAGGCGTCCTTGCTAGTGACCTTCGAGGGGTTGTGTGGTTCGCTGGTTCGCTGGCCCTATTTTACTGGCAACTTGAGTGAGGAGGACCTGAGGGTGAGGGTGAGGGTGTGGGGGGGGGGACGTGGGGGGCGGGGAGAGAGGGGGTAGGATTGTATGCGGTAGTAGTCTCTTGTGACATTCCACGGTGACATGGCAGTACACACACACACACACACACACACACCGTCACCCTCCCTCCCTCTCCGTACACCCAGAATTAGAAGTAAGTCCATAACGCCACGGGAGGAATAACAACAAGTATGGCTAAAATATCACTCCAGGAGCTTGACCCCACGATGAGTCACACACACACACACACACACACACACACATACATAACGCTCACTACATGGTCGGCTGGGGTGTTGAAGACGAGTACAGAATTTATTTACCTTCGTATTCCCTTTTCATTTTAATTTTTCCAGCATCTATATATAATTTTCTTTTCAATTTTCCAGCAACTGTACAATTTTATGTTTTCATTATTAATGCTGTACATGACTATTGAATATAAACCAATCCATAATAAATAATCAACCTAGAAGCACTACCAACCGAACGACGATGATGATGATGATGATGATGACGTCTGGTTAGAGCATCCACCATTTTTTGTAGGTGACTCGACAACCACATTAAGGACCCTGTGTGTGATCGTGTATGAGACTTGGTGGCTTCTGATTCCTCCTGACTATGCCATGAAACAAGCTCCTTCAATAATTTATAATAGGTGGTGTTTCGTGGCAATATTTAAAGGACTCGCCAACCTCCAATTTTCTTACTACAACACCTTAAACATAATCGCTGACAACTTTATAATTTTCTTACAGCGTGTGGGGGGAAGGGGAGAGAGACGGGGATATAATAATAAAGGCTGGGTAAGGGAAGGAAGTATACAGTAAGTCGAATTATTAATATTATGTTGTCATCTATGAACAAGGAATAATAATATATAACCCAGTTAGTAGTTTGACCCTCCCCTTACGGCCTTACCCTCTACAAATATCACTCTACTAAACAAATCCCTCTGGCTTAATAATAATAATAATAATAATAATAATAATAATAATAATAATAATAATAATAATAATAATAATAATAACAACTAGATTTGCTTATATTTATATGAGGATACGTATATATTATTAACAAGATGACACGTGAGGCTTCATTTTGTTTACGTTATAACTACCCATTTACCCGTGCCTCAGTTTCTCGTTCTATTTAGCTGACCTTATAGTACTGCTTTCCGGTGTTTGCTTTCCCTGGTAACACTGCTGCTTGCCCCTGTGCTTAACCTATTTACTAATGTTATGATTATCTGTATTTATTAATATTCAAGGAAATCTAATTTGTATACTGAAGGATACCAAGATAAAGCTATGGAGAATAAATGACGGAATACTAAAATTAATGTAAAATATTTGCAGTATAGGCTGCAATAGTCACGAACACTTATAAGTATACAGTTTTGGTTGAAGATTTGAAAAGTCCAATTCACCAACGAAGTAATTCCAATGGAGATCTTATTGTGTTTTTATTTACTGTCTCTAGTTATTCGAAGCACACCTGGATACTTATTAGTAATTGGCATGCTCAAGGGTCCAGACGATCCCCACCCTGAATTTAACCTTCTATATTATCAAACAACCTAATTTTGTTACCTTTAGTAATTTAATAGGTACAGTGCTTCAACGACGCATGCGATGTTCATAGATTCGAGAATATTAGGTGTATAAAACGTGCGTATTTTTCAAGTCTATGAACACTACGTGTCTCGGTGAAGCAGGTGAGGCGACAGGATTTCTGCTTCCGACTGTACGTGAAAATATAAAGAAAACCAGTGGTGATATTAAAATAATCGTTAGCCGCATATAATCGATCTTACTGATGGGAGAACTGAATGGGAGAGTGGGTAGAATAATGTTGACTCGTAGAGGTATGTAGGGTACAGCAACCAGTCTGTCAATGTTTTTTTATATTTTTTTATAGGTGCCTGCAGAATCATAATTATAGGTTGTGAGATTATATCGATTATTCACGCTGGTGATCAGTGTTATTATTTTGTCTATAACTACTCTAAACAGGTATATATAGGAAAAACATATTTTGCATTATCGAATAGCAACTTTGTTTAGATGATGTAACGAGTGTAGTGGGAGTTAAGGAATTTAAGCGTGTGCATTATCGCCGCACGCCAACCTTGAGCCCTCTTCTCCGCCCGGACGCCATGTTTGATTACCTTGTGCGTGTGCTAATAATCATTCATATCTCCGCGCATCCGAGGTTCTGCGCATTCCAAGTGAAAGGTAAAGCAAGATAAAACATTGTAGAGTAATATTTAGCAATCAAACGTATAATATTTTTGTGTTATGAGTATAATTATATTGATACTTAGAGCCTGGTGGCGGGCTTGCTCACTGCGCTTTCCTGATGCTCGCTTCCCTCGCACTTTACACGTGTATGCCGCCTCGGAGGTCAATAGCACCATGCTAAAAACATTCCTCGTGAAAAGATACGCGAATGGTCCAATTTTAGTGCTGTTTGGTCCTCTGGTTTGGTCAGCTATAACAAACATAGCCACATACTGTACACTCGCCAGCACTGCCGCGTGGACAGGGGTTCACACATATTCAGAGATGTAGCACCACTGTGATTATTTTGCTCGAAACAATCCACGTGTGTGAGATGGGGTATCCTCGATACACTAGCACATGAAGTTAACTTGGTTGCTAAAAGAACTAGATCACTTAAATCTCTTAAAAACGTGAGCCCCTGTACCACGCTACAGTGCTGGCGACTGTACATACATAGTCACATACGACAGTCACAAATAATAATAATAATAATAATAATAATAATAATAATAAATGATTAAGTTATAGGTGTACTTTTGACTGGTATTCACCACTATTGTCAGTCCATATTGAGGCTTGAACCGTCTGACTCAACACTGCCTTACGTTCATTAGTTATTCCTCTTGTGAAGCTGGCAACTAGTTTGAGGCGATATCAAAAGGTTCGAAACTATAACAAACCTTGATGACTGTAATCGGGAAATGCAGTAATATTTTGAGGATGAAATCAGATTTATATGATTATTGACTATGCAAGAATGAAAAGAGAAACTATAAACACTGAAATTTTTTGTATAAAGACATAAGGCATTCTAACTCATGCTGCACAAATGGTTCACATACTGCATTGAACTGAAGTCTCATGTCAGTACAGATCAATCATCACATTAACATCACAGCTGTCTCACAGTTAGATGGTGCCTGGCAGGTGAGGCTGGTGGGCATCATGGCGTTACGTCTGAAATTAAATGTGGTGAAGTGGATAGAGTGTTGGATAGAGTGAATAGTGGATACAGTAAATTAAATGTGGTGAAGTGGATAGTGTTGGATGGAGTGGATGGTGGATACGTTTAATTTAGAGTGTTAAGTTTAGTGTTAATTTAGAGTGTTAATTTTGAGTGTTGCACATGTTGAATTCGATTTTTTTTATTGCAAATGTTGATATATCTGACCGTTTACTCATTCTATTCCAAAGCTATCGAGACCAATAAGATCAGTGTAATCGCTTGACATGTGGTGTTGTACTGTATTATGCGTACCGTATAGTTTTCATCATTCATACATCATAGTGGAGTACAAACCCGTCCGTGTAGAGTCTGTAGAGTATTCACGAGTGCCATAACTATATTTGTGTGAAAAGTAAACAAAAACTATGCCAGCAAACCACGTGAGTGATTACGGTGACCTCTGCATGGTGGTAACGAACGCAATAATATACTTGTAGAGTATAAAGTACATTCTCAGAGCACTGGCGTCACAGAACATGGATAAATGATAACATAAATGATAACACTAACTCACTGGTGTGTTGTATGTCTGGTTGGATCTTGGTTGTACAGCACGAAACTCCAGCCTGACACACAAACGGGAAAATCAAGCAAGAGGCTCTGACATATCTATTCTTCCTTCACTCATCACTACTCATTCCGTGACGGCAGGAGGTAAGTTGAAGGAAGGTTTTTGTAGTTTATGGCTAAGGGTCACAACGATCTAACTGGCCAACTCAGCTCTAGTGGGTCGAGGAGTGGTGCCGTCATAAACCCTGGATAGATGTGCACAAAAACTCTTACTGGCACGAGTGGGTGTACACAAAAGTTGACAAAACGTGACGGCTGGTAATGATACGGGATTATTTTATATAATTCAGTGCACTATATTTCTTTTTAATTAATGAACTCTGATAGACAGTTACAGTGATTAGATCACCTTTGTTCTATGTCATTTAAATTTCTTCTAAAAACAAGGGTGCTATTTTATTTTATTACAACTAGGCTACCGTACTACTACTACTACTTCCCGTACAAAGTTAGGCTCGTCTCTCTAGATTAGAAAGCGTGAACAATTATTCTCATTGATCGATATGGTAAAAGAAAACTTACAAAATTAATACACACACACACACAACGAAACAGAAAACAGGATACCTTTTTTAAGTCATTGAATCATAAGATGTAATAAACACCCCATATTCGTTTCCTGAATTTGAGAGCCGACGTCGCTTCTTTGCATTCATCTCATTCCACCATAAATCATCAACACTGTATTGTGTTTTCCCAGCTTTCTCCCCATTTATTCCTCCAAGTCTACATGCCACCTGATCATATGTTATTGCCAACTTGGAACACATCCTAATAAGTCCTTAGAAATCCTTACAAACCTAATATTTACACATCTTCGCTCCATTCACATCCTACAACATGAAACACATTAATTTACCGAGTTCATCATCATTGTTGTTGTTGTTGTTGTTGTTGTTGTTTATAAGTAACCTATGATCACAATTCTTCCTTCTTGATCATGGTACGCATTAAATATGATATGATAACCATTACTTAGTTTAAGGAGAATGAATTTGGTTCACCATTATCTTAATTTGAGATAGTACAAGCGAGAGACTTTTACCTCATTATATTTTTGAGCAGGGTGGATCTAATATATGCAGATAACAGTAAGCATTAACTTTACCATCGATACAGCATATGGTAAAGGCGTTTGTTTTAACTATTTGTTCATCGTGACCCTCGTAATCTCACACTTTGATAATCAGCAATATTTTATCAGTTTTTTTTTTTCACCAAATATTGATTAAAATGTTGTTGGTGTCTGAAAAATTATTACTCCCTTCATTTAATTCTAAATTCCCTTAAATTTCTTTGACCGTAATAACAGCAAGGAACATGAAAATTGGTGTATGCTTATAATGTATTCCCTAATTATAGAGTGTTAATATTACAAGGAGCTCTCTCTCTCTCTCTCTCTCTCTCTCTCTCTCTCTCTCTCTCTCTCTCTCTCTCTCATATTCCTGCCAACAACCCTCCACCCCTCCTTCGTAGTTTTTATGTGCCTCCCCTTCACTAATTTATTCCTCCCTCCTGACACTGTGTACCTACCACAACCACCACCACTACCACCACTATGCTCCAGTCCACCACCACCACAACTATGCTCCAATCCAACACCACCACCACCACCACTACTATGCTCCAGTCCACCACCATTACCACAACTATGCTCCAGTCCACCACCACCACCACAACCAACACCACCATTACCACATCTGTGGTCCAGTCTACCACCACCACAACTATGCTCCAGTCCATCACCACCACAACCAACACCACCATTACCACATCTATGCTCCAGTCTACCACCACTACAACTATGCTCCCCTTCTCCATTTCCACCACCATTTTTTTCACTTTTCCTATAACCACCACCACCACCACCAACAACAACAATAACAAAAACAACACTTGACTCTCACTCCCATTTCCACTACTACTACGACCACCACCACCATCACCACCACACACCAAACTAAATTAAACTATACACCATCACAATCATCACACTATCCTCTCCTTTTCCCCTTCAACCACCACCAGTATCCCTTCCTCCACCATCACCATCAACACCATCATCACAATCATCACACTATGCTCTCCTTTCTCCCCTACGACCCACCAATATACCCTTCCTCCACCATCACCATCACCACCATCTCAATCACCTCTCCTTTCTTCCCTACCATCACCACCATCACAATCACCATCGTAATACAACCACCCCCATAAATAATACAATGCCTCGGAAGCAAATCAGCAGAGGACGGGTCTAATGTGAACGAGGCAACATATGGGAACAAGTATTAGCAGAAGACAGGTGGGTGGGGCAGGAGTTATTACGAGTGGGGCAGTAGATGACAGACAGGTGACGTGACAGGATTCACTCTAAAATCTCAAGAGTCAGGAAGGACAAGATGCAGTCAGGGTGATATAGTCAGGAGAGTGTATAGATGTCAGGGAGTGAGGTCAGCAGAGGTCGTGAGAGGAGGGGAGAGAGAATAGATGCTTGTTAAGGTCGAGTGAGTGAGTGAATAAGTGCGTGAGTGAATAGGTGAATGAATGAGTGAGTGAAGTGATGACAGGTGTTGATATCAGATGGTGATGTGATTTAGTCTGGACCATCTAAAGTTCTGTCTCAGTCCTTTCCTTGGTACAGTCAAAGTTGTCTCGCCTCGTGCATGTGGAAAGGGCACTCACTACCTTAATTAACTTGGGGACAGACAGGTAGGCTTCATCACCATTTCTACTGTGTATGTCTGCACTGGATTGCTTCGGGTGGAATTCTCTGTGTTTTCCCTTCAGTAAACAGAAACTCACAGCGAATCCAAGTCATTGTAAGAGCGAGAATCAAATAGTCTCAAATACACCTACATAATCTTGTGACTCATATTTGTGTAGATGCATTCTTTCTGCCTCAACTGTACCTGCGTTATTTCACAGCTAGCGGGGGAAACAACACCTTGCCACCTCCCTCCCTCCCTTCCTTCCTTCTTTCCTCCCTCCCTCCCTCCCTCCCTCCCTCCCTCGTGATTGTAACCCTTCCTGCACTTTATTGTTCCAAGCCAAGAAACAAGTGACGAGCGGAAAGAAATACACGGTAAATTACAATACTTTTCTGATGCTATCTCAGACGTCACCCGATAAAATCAAGGAACTATTGCAGATGAAGCTCAGTGGAGGAGAAATATATATATACTCTTATCCCACTATTGCCGAGGCCATGCGAGGTTATCAACAGATGTGAAGACTCTTTCCCACACGTAGGTTTGGGCCTCGGGGTGTCAATTTGTGGCCATATTTTCTTAAAAGATGACAAGAATTCGATCCTAAGAAGGTGGGTCGCTTCTTGGGGTTACATCTTATATTGTGGTGTGTGTGTGTGTGTGTGTGTGTGTGTGTGTGTGTGTGTGTAGTTGAGTGTGAGGTTTGAGGAGAGACTGTGTTTGAGGAGAGGGAGTTATGAGTGAGGTGTGAGTGTTATGAGAGATAAAAGTGTTTAGGCTGAGACAGGTAAGAATGAGGTAGATGATGGTGAGACAGGTAAGGGTGAGACAGGTAAGGGTGAGGCAGGTAAGGGTGAAGAAGGTGAGGGTGAAGAAAGTGAGGGTGAGGCAGGTAAGGGTGAGACAGGTAAGGGTAAGGCAGGTAAGGGTAAGGCAGGTAAGGGTGAAGAAGGTGAGGGTGAGGCAGGTAAGGGTGAGGTAGGTAAGGGTAAGGCAAGTAAGGGTGAAGAAGGTGAGGGTGAGGCAGGTAAGGGTGAGGTAGATGAGGGCTGGGGGTCAGAGTGAAGGTCGCTGTTCAGGGGTAGTATTCACCCTCCACCGGCCACACCCCCTCTCTCTACCCTCCTCCCCAACCTCCACCCTTTAGGAAGTGGTTTGATATAACTTGACAAGTGAACAATACACGACCAGGGACAGGGTTACTGCTATTGGCACTAAAGAATAATGTACAGTACTGTATATGATTTGTTACTTATAGTACAGTAATACTGTACATAATACTATCACCATCATTACTACCATCATCACCACAACTACCACTACCATCGCTGTCATCACCACAACTACCACTACCACCAACATCACCACTAAGGCCTACCACCACCACTACCACTACCACCACCACGACTAAAACTACTGTACTACTACAATCACCACTACAACCACAATCACCACTACAACCACAATCACAACTACAACCACAATCACCACAACTACCACCATCACCACTACTACCATAACTACCATCACCACTATCACCATCATCACTATAACTACCACCATAACTACCACCATCACCAGTACTACCACAGCTACCATCACCACCACAACTACCATCACCACCACTTCTACCACAACTACGATCACCACCAATACAACTACCAACATCAATGTAAACATAATATAGCATTATCATTCTCAAAATTTATTGATTATATTAGTAATATTAGCAACATAATACTATATATATAAAATAAATATCAATCTAAGCATAATGTAGCAAAATCATTCTCAAAATTCATTGAATAGGCCTGGTAAAATAGCTATTCACACATAATTTATTCAAGTGCAGTTCACACTGTGTACTCGTGACAATATTTTACATTGTTTTGTACTTTGTACCATATTAACAAAAATAATGGTGGCCTGTTGTTGCTTGGAATAGTTTAGATTAATCAGTTGCTCCAGATTTACCATCACTGTACTATATACCCCTTAAGCCCATGATTCTTTCCAAGTTAAGAAATCGAACAAGAGTCTGTTAATTTTTGTTGTTGTAGCCATGAGAGCCCCGCCCTCCCCTACTGTACACTGGCCTTGTTAAGCTGCATGATGCCCTCTGGCACTTTTCTCCAAAGGGAACACCAGCAGGAAAGTCTTCCAAAAGTATGAATGATTTCATTTTTTGGTGTCTGAAAATTTACATACACAACAAGAAGCGCGCACACACTTGTATACGCACACGGACACTTAAATCAACCTCAGAAAAAGATACGCATTTGCTTAGTTTAACACACACACACACACACACAGACACATATACACTTCATCTATCCACTCTTCGAACTAACCAATTCATCTACCTACATACACACAAACCAATTAATATATGCTGAGACACAAACACACACACACTACCTCGCACACTGCCTGCAAATGAGACCAGTGCCCGGGGAGGGAAAGGCAATTAGTCCCCTTAATTATACTCCACGGTGAAGGGAACTGATGGGCCGTGGATGGGAAGAGAAAGGGACCAGACAAGTGTAAACAGAAACTGATAAAAAGGGTGATGGATTGGCTAAGTTGAAGAGTGGGTAGATGAAATGTGTGTGTGTGTGTGTGTGTGTGTGTGTGTGTGTGTGTAGGTAAGTAGGTAGATGGATTGGTTAGTTTGGAAGTGGGTAGATGAAGTGTATGTGTGTGTGTGTGTGTGTGTGTGTGTGTGTAGGTAGGTAGATGGATTGGCTAAGTTGAAGAGTGGGTAGATGAAATGTATGTGTTTGTGTGTGTGTGTAGGTAGATAGATTGGTTAGTTTGAAGAGTGGGTAGATGAAGTATGTGTGTGTGTTTGTAGGTAGGTAGGTAGATGATTGGCTAGTTTGAAGAGTGGGTAGATAAAATGTATGTGTGTGTGTGTGTGAGTAGCTAGATGGATTGGTTAGTTTGGAGAGTAGGTAGATGGACTGGCTATGAGAGTAAGTAGATTGGAGGAGCTGATTACACACACACACACACACACACACACACACACACACACACACACACACACTGATGAGGGCAACTAAATAATCAAACTGGAGGAAATAAAGGAATAATAGACTGATGTTGGTTGATGATGCTGATGAGGACAAATGGACACGTTAACTTACAAACATTACATATACTAGTCGTGTTTATAAGTTGCAGATACGGACTATACCGAGATGAGTAAATAATTGGTGTATATAATTTGTCTCGGATTGAACAGCATTTACCGAAAAAGCCATGAAAATAAATGAGGGAGCCGGTATATATTCGCTAGGTAAAAATAAAGATGTAAAGAGTGTATTGGTTGGAGGATAGAGAAGACTGGGTGTCTGTTTTGTAGCGAGCGAACTTGAAAGAATGCTTGTTTGTTTATTTGTGTGTGGGTTTGAGTGAGGTCTGACTGCCTTTATATGTACAGTACCACACCCATTTCCACACAGGCCTAACTGCTTGAAAATACACTCCCTCACACACAAAGAGTATAGGCCTATGTGGTTTTACACACACACACACACACACACACACACACACACACACACACACACACACACACATCATGCTGTTTCTCGGTGACACAAACACACATCATACAGTCTCTCGCTGACACACACACACACATGCATATGCAGTTTCTCGGTGACACAAACACACATACATAGTCATACACCATCAAGGAAACAAGCACAACACAACACAGTCGACCCCACCCACCAGCATACCTATATATACATACCTGTTACAACTCCACCTTCAACACACCCCAGTTATCCATCGACCTGCTTGGGACACTCTATACAGGGCGTCCCAAATGTCTGTCTCACACCAAAAGACAAGCGAACGAACAAACGAATCACCATCTTCTCTTCACTTTTACATTTTATCATTGTGGAATATTTTGGATTATAGTTAGAGATATATGAGGCATTCTGTGTGTGTGTATATTATTCACATATATTGGGAACCATAGACAGAAACTGGGCGTGGTGAAATAAAGTTAAGTTGAAAATAAAAAAGGGTGATGGATAAAATAATAATATAATGAATCGTCAGTAGAAACAGTGTCCAGATGTTACCTAAGTCCGCCCTGTCATGCATTATAATATATACAAGTACAGTATATATACTATTATTATTCGAAGCCAAATGTGCATCGATACACTTTTTTGTAGTGACTGTACTGTATATACAAGCATCCTCGTCCACACGTAGGAGGCAGAGAAAGCTTGCCCTCAACTCAGCTTTACACTTACTGTATCTATACTATATGTAAGTCTCTCTGTCTCTAGTGGGGGTTGTTGTTGGTGGTGGTAACTATAATAATAAACTGTAAACGAGATTATTTTATTCAGTGCCATTTTCATTTTTGTTTATTTTCATTATTTGTTTTTCCCAATTTATCATCCTGAATTCATCCATATTCTCAGCCTCCGATAATGTTTAGTCGGCAAAAAAAGTACTGGAACCCCCTATGGATAAGTATAATTAATTTCAACATAAGGGTGGTTCCAATCCATTTTTGTTTTTTGCTGACTGTGCATGAGGCGATTATACCATGTTTACTTGATCAGTGTGCAGTTTTTTTTTTTTTTTTTTTTTTTTTTATGTTCGACCGGGTCCATCAATGGGGGAAATTATTCAGATATGCGAATTCCAAATGACTAACTTATTGAGCGGTAATAGTCGCTGTGCAGATCCGTTCACAATATACCTGGGTTGTTATTGTTGAGGGTGAATTGCTCGTTGTACCCTTTGTAACCTTGTACCCATTGGTAATTTGTAAGTCTACTGATTCCTCCAAACTACTCCGCATGGGAATCAAATCTCCTAAGTGTTAGTATAGGGGATTTGTTTTGTGACATAGTTTGGAGGGTTTATCAGCCTTTCAAGTTACCAGAATGCTGTTCTCCACTTAAACCTGTATAAAGGCAAAGTGTATGGAGCTCCTGAGTCTCATACGGTTTTCAGTAAGCTAGGGTGTCTTCTCTGGGACACAACACGCTTTCTAAGTCTTTCCCCTTTTCTAAATTCCTCCTTCTCCTCTCCCCTCCTTTTAAATTCCTCCTCCTCCTCTCCAGTCAGTAGGGTGAGTATAACTGTGTCAAGGCAGCAACAACAACTCTGTCATTAGCATTAGTATCGCTAGCGGCTTCACCAGTCGGTCGGCATACGGCCCACATCCTGGTGGGTCGTGTCGCCGCCGCTGGGGATTCCTAGTGCTGAGGAGGCCGTTCGTAATGTTGCTTATATCCTGGACAACTGAGATATCATTATATTGTACAGAATCATTTGTTTTTATTAGATGTATATTATTTAAGAGGCAAGCTGTCTGTGTGGGATAATTGATATATCTAGTCCCCTCGTCTGTTCATAATGTTAGCCGTTGTTTAAGGGTTAATAATTGTTGTATTCTCGTATACTTTCCTCTTCATATACACTGAATAATTGTGCCGTACGGTTTTATTGTGTGACTCGTATAGGGGATTATTCGCTTCTTTCTCTGTCTTACACACACACACACACACACACACACACACACACACACACACACACACACTCCTTGGGCTGTCTGGTTGGCGAACATAGGGTCAGCATACCAACGACCTTGTAAAGTAAGTGAGGGGCGTCTCCCAGTAGAGGCTGGAGGGCGGCTTTCTCTGGTGATGGAGTAACAAGAACTGACCAACCATAGACCTTTGTGTACGTACCTCCTGACACCTATACACTGATGGTGGGGTTCCTCTTCGTTTAGGTAGTGAGGCAGGCTGTTGAACTGTGAGGGACTTAATATTGGTGACGAAACTAAAATCCTTAAAACTCTATTTGAAAACAAAATAATCCTACACACGCCGTTTTGGAAACCTTAAATTGTATATGATTCTAACATTTTCCCTCAGACTCGGTTATTTCCGCCCTACGATATTATAAAAAAATAATAATTAATAGAAAAAAAATGGGGAAAACGGAGGAAGTCTTGGTCTGAACATTGAACAGAAGAAAAGTTGTTAGTAGTATACTCACATAACTCTGACCATACCTTTAGCGGTGTTGCAGGGAGGGATGCGGAGGGGTCACAGGTCACGGTGCAAGGGGTCAGGCGAGGGGGTCAGCACAGGAGTCGTGGTAGTGAAGGTAATGATGACTGAGTGGGGTGTGGAGGCTGAGGGTGCTATCACGGCAGACGGATGACGCTGATTACAGGTATATGAGGAAGGAGCACCTGTTTTTTTTATTAAGAGGTCGAACCAAGGTGAAGTTGAGGCGAGCGGTTATCTCATTAAATCTGCCGTCACTATTAATCACTCCTGTCAGAAACACAGGTCGACGATTTTAATGATTGCTATGAGTAATGCATAGAAGAAGGTTACAAGACAGTTAGGTAGCTATTAGTAGAAAGTTATAGTGTACACTGAGACGCAGATGCCGCAGAAAATGTTAACGCAGGACCGTGGAGAAATCTTAATCTGGCTACTTCATTATTATCAGAGTTCACACACGGAGATGCAGGAGAGCACACAGTATTCCCAGTTCTGTGTAAGTCTTTTCTATACCTAATGATAGATTGGATTACACATTTGTGCTTCGTCCGTGCACGTGTCAGTCTGGTGTGATATATATAACATTCACAATAACATAATTATCTTTTCCACCATATTTTGCACATCTTTATAATGGTGTGTACTTAGGTGACTTTCCTGTTTCTCCTTCCCCATACCCGAGTTGGTAAACATCCTGAACACAATAATGTTACTGTGTGCGGTAATTGTGATCGGCTTTGTAGAATTCGTAGTCATTTTTGTGGCCTGTTGTTATTGTTGTTGAAGTTCCTCAAGCTGTCTTTTTTGTGGCCTGTTATCAAGTGTGCTAGAACAAGAATCTGACCAATGGGAACTGACACTTTTGACAGCATTTAAGTCTTAAGGGTTTGACTGGGAATGAGATTATACTGTATACCCTAAACCACTATGATGAGAAGGTATTGTGTGAGTGAGTGTGTTATCAGTGTCATCTTGTTGGGAGAGGAGAAAGGGGTGACCGGTAGGGGAAGTCACCGCCCAGGTCCCGTTATTTTCCAGCCATCCTCCTTTTCCCTCACTAGAATATAAAACCTCACCATGTCTTCTTAACAGCGAATCAGTTGCATGTTTTTGTTGTGTGATGTCTATAGTGATGATGAAAAACACACACTCGCACAGATATGCATATAGGTTGTTGCTGTTGTTGATATATGTTGTTGTTGTTGTTGATGCTGCTGTTGTTCTTATTGTTACTTTTTCTTTACTTAGAAATAAGGTCATATAAACACAATAACAAGCTTTTAATTAACTATTTTATGAAGTCATCACATTTCACGCCAGCAATCTCAGGCGTCCAATAATAGTAACAAAATAACAGTGATAAATTGAAGCTTGAAGCTCTACAGTACAGTACTCTGTAACAAAAACAATTAACAATTATATACAAACATCATCATACCATTTAACAGAGTAATTACATGTGCCTTAATTAACAGCCTCTCCTGTCAGAACCTCACGCTGACAACAGAGCTGTCTAGTTGTTTGTCTGTCTGTACATAATTATGGCTACAGAAATTAGTTATCCTATTTTTCTCCTCTTAGTTAAAAATGACTTGAAAATGAAATACACTGAACGAAGAAGACTATTAGGACAAAGTTATTATTTTACCCCTGACATACAGTTCACAAAACTACTGTGTTACCATGCAGGATTATCTTAATGAACCAGGAGAAACTATATTAGGGTAACATATTTCTGCAGACAATAGTGTGTGTGAGTGTATGTGTGTGTGTGTGTGTATGTGATGGTTTATAGTTTGAGTATTGTTGCCGCGACTGTCTGCACTCAGTGACCCTCGTGGCAGGCTGTAGGCATAAGGGATGGGGGTCACATTCAACAACAGTGTCTGTGTTTTATCTGATGGTCACGTTGTGTTTGTTGTTGGTGGGACGCAAGATATATTAATTGTACAATAATATGAATCTCTACCAACTGAAGTGATTAGGGAGAAGTGGGATGCAAGGTTGGTACAAGATTCATGTTGTGTCTCGGATCAGGACAGAATTATTAACCCCCATTGTACAGTTTCGGACACATGAAACAGACACACTTCAAACGGACGGACCCCTTATCAAGCAAAAAATAGGACGTGTCTATTGCACACAACGTCTCATCCTATACCCTTTGCTCAATGAGGGGTCCCGGTTTCAGGCGTTTCTGTTTCACGTGTCCGCAACTGTACATTATAACGTCTACATAGAGTCCTCAGTCTATTATCGCATGGCAGGGGTCCAGACTCTAGTGCTGTACAATCCCTAGCTCACTTGAGTCGAAGCCCGAGATCTGGAGCAGGCGGTTCCTGGACGACAACCAACCCACCCAAACCTATCACGAGGCCACACACATTTCGAACCAATGTAGGCTTTGGGTGGACTGTCGTCCATAAACAGCCTGCTCCAGATCTCGGGCTTCGACTCAGGTGGGCTTGGGTTTGTGGTGCTCGACTGTACCTGAATGTTTTGTCACCAACTGTGCCTTACACATGGGGGTCACGAGGGGACATTCCTGGACCATGTTGGATGAGATTTATGACTACAACTTCATTAGGATGAGAAAGGGGACGGCATGATGATTGTGTGTGCATGTGTATATGTATGTATAACTATGAATGTATGTATGTGTATATATCGGTATTAATGAATGCATGTATGTATGTATGTATGTATGTATCATTAACAACACCTTGAGTACAATAATTATTACAACAGAGACACACTTTAGTATTAAGAATATTATGGCATAGATAACATAACACGTAGGTTATGTATGGAACATGAATATTAATGAAGGGGGTAATACACTTTTGGGAGTTACATTAGAGCCTCTTGATTCCTCCAAAGTATACCAGGAAACCAGACCAGATGAACAAAAATAAAGGGGTCTTGTTGCATGGAATAGTTTGGAGGAATAAGTTGGTCCAGATTTACCAACACATGTACTACCCACTTAATTAATTAATAAGGAGAGATTCTTTCGTTGGTGAATTGGAAGGTCTCTGATTCCTCCAAACTATGAAATGAAAAAGATCCCCTATTTGAAACATTAAATAATTAAGGTCGTCTGTTTCCTGGCTGGCATAGTTAGGAGGAATCAGTATAATAGCCTTCCAGTTTACCAACAAGAGATTCTCCCGTTAATTAACCTTCTTAGTAGCACGACGACTTGCATAACATCAATTGAAAAACGCCCGACGATTTGACTCATCACAGAGAAACCCATCGTAATCAGAAAGTAGGTTAAAATAAAGGGAGTTAAGGGAGTAGTATACTTTGGGTACATTGGAGTGTCGTGTTGATTCCTCCAAAATATGCCAGGAAACAGGACCAGATGGAAAAAAAATATTGGTGTCTTGTTGCTTGGAAAATTTTGGAGGAATCAGTTGCTCCAGCTTTACCAAATGTGTAGTATCCCCTTCAGACAATGATGGCTATTTGGAGATTACAGATGCCTACAAACTGTGGTCTGAAAACAAGAGGTTATCCAGTCTATATACTGAGCCGATATTTATGCTATTATTATTTTTTTTATTTTTTCGTCACAGTTGTATGGTTGAATTGGTAGACTCAAACCACGATGTAGCTGTAGTCAAAATGTAATCTACCTCCAAATTTAATCTACCTCCAAATTTAATCTACCTCCAAATTTAATCTACCTCCAAATTTAATCGACCCCCAAATTTAATCTACCCCCCAAACTCTGCCACCATGGACTTTTTAAAATACTGGGACATTCCTCACATCCTATTCGTCCTCATAATTACAGTACATCCTCATAAGTATAGAACATTCTCATAATTACAGTACATTCTCATTAAAAGTACATCCTCAAAAGTACACTACATTCTCATTTAAAGTACATCCTCATAAATATAGAACATTCTCATAAGTATAGAACATCCTCTTAAGTACAGTACATCCTCATAAGTACATTATATACTCATAAGTATAGAACATCCTCAAAAGTACATTATATCCTCATAAGGAGGATACAGTACATCCTACTCGTTCTCATAAGTAAAGTACATTCTCATGAGTACATACATCCTCATAAGTACAATAAATTCTCTTAAGTACAATACATTCTCATAAGTACAATACATTCTCATAAGTACAATACATTTTAAGCGACCCTGTGATCGTGTATGAGACCTGGTGGTGGCTTCTGATTCCTCCTGACCATGCCACAAAACAAGCTCCTTCCATATAGGTGTGTGTGTTTCGTGGCAATATTTGAAGGACTCATTTATCTCCAAATTTCTGACTACAACACAGAGTCCCAGGCTGTGCAGTCAGGATACCTACCTATATTATTATTATTATCTTTTTTATTATTATTATTATTATTATTATTATTATTATTATTATTATGAGGATATATTCCCCACCAAACTGTTATTACTGCGAGTTTTTTTCTTTAAGAATCTAAACATGGAGACAGGAATAAAGATTGGTTTTAAAAGGATACCTACTGTATATATCACACTGCTGGCACGTTCTCCTTCATAATCTTTTCCTCTGATTTTCGTTCTCAGTCTTTCGTTCTTCGTTCTTCGTTCTTCGTCAATGGGATCGCTAAGTTGGGATAAATTTTAGAGAACGTGCGTGGAACAGACGGAGGACTGTATTAATTTTGGCGAATGACGAAGGAAAATGTGATATTGTTAACCCCATGTGTAGGGAGGAGGAACACACACACACACACACACACACACACACACACACACATACTCGATTCCACATGAGTACCATATGGTTCATTTTGTTGTCTCGCCTTAATTAATTACGAGCCTACATATATTTTAGTTATAATTTTATGTGTTGTATTTCTGAGATGCTTTTTTTAAGGACCCTGTGATTGTGTATGAGAATTGAAGGCTTTTGATTCCTCCTGACTATGCCATGAAACACGCTCCTTCCCTATAGATAGAGTTTCGTGGCAATATTTGAAAGACTCATTTACCTCCAATTTTCTGATTATATCACAGGGTCCCTTAAGGTACAATATTAACCTGTGATGTTGAACAGTTGAAGGTTATAATTATTGCTCCATGCTGTCATATAAAACAGTCTTCTCCATTTTAGGTATTGCATTGTGTCACAGTGTGGAGGGACCGGTAGCCTTTTGTTGCCCAATATATTATCATCTTATACATACATACATACACCTTAGTCAAACAGGTTATAAAAAAATGCGTGCAGATTGCCTACCAGATTAAAGGATAGGAGACTGGCCTCCGTTGTTGATACAAGCCACCACAGCTTTCGCAACACTATAAGACTTTCCTTTTCTAGCGTCCCTGGGAAGGAAGGCACAGCAAAAAAAAAACAAAAATAATAAATAAAAAAGTAAAAAAATAAAAAATAAAGCCAAAGCAAATATTTAATCAAGACACCTGGTCATTTTTTTTTCCCTCTGACATTATACTCGTGTCTCGTAGATTATAATACCAGTCTCACCTGCCCTCCCCCCCTCCCTCCCTCACACACACACACACGCAAGCACACACACACAATCTTATATCCTCTTCTCTCTCTCTCTCTCTCTCTCTCTCTCTCTCTCTCTCTCTCTCTCTCTCTCTCTCTCTCTCTCACAAACACACACACACACAGGCAGCCACATTTCAGACTTTATAATATATGGCATGGGAAGCGTTCAGATAGCGGGTACAGCAGACAGTCAGTGGGTATTGTATATATAAGCTTTTGGTTATTGTAAAATTATTATGAAGCTTTTAGTTGTTCCTTGAGGCATTGCAGGGAGTCAGAAGTGTTAGTTAGTGGATGTATTTCGTTACGTTGCTTGTATCTTTGAAGGAGAAAAAACTATTGATTTATCTTATGGCTGTTTTAAGAATGTAAGATTTTTTTTTTTTTTTTTTTTTTTGCGAAGTGAAGCCCACAAATTCTTCCAAGTTACACATCCAAACATATCTCCTTCACTGATGTAGTTGTTTGTGATTATTTGGCATATTTTGGAAGAAGAATAACAGCTAGCCATGCACCAGTTCACCAACATCCTAATCCCGGAACCGAACCATACAGTAGAATACATAAAGCTTGGTACAGTTGCAGACTCTTGAAACAAAACACACTTGAAACAGGCACAACATCGAATATAAGAGGATGAGACGACGTGTGTATAGTGGCGCGTCCTATACTCTCTCTATCTATATATATGTGTATGTTTCATAGGTCCGTAACTGTATCTGCCCCTGCAACTTCTGAAACACGCTTTGTACCTCAAGCAAGAGTAGTAAGCTGTATACAGACAAGCTAGCATTATTTATAACCAATGGAGAAGGTCATAACTACAGTATCTGATTGACTTTTTAACTCCTATTAACATAAGAAGCCTCCCAAGCATTATTATTCGTGTTATGTTATACCTATGAGGACATTAATCCATATCTTTTAGAAAATATATATATTACATTCTTTTATGTATAAAGGAACTAGAATCTTCATATTAGACGACATTCATTATAGCATATTCACTAATATATTTAGTTTATGAGAAAACAATTATTATCTAACACAAACACCATTATAACCACCACAAACCATTATTATATGTATGATGGGTGGGTGTGGTGGGCAGTACTTGTATCTGTCACATTTATATAACTATTTTAAAAGGGCCATCTCATGTGAATGAATTAAAGGGTTTCTGATTTCACCAAACTATGCAAGGAAACAGACGACCTCACAATAACTAAAGGGGAATCTATTTCGTAGCATAATTTTGAGGAATTAGAAGCACTCTAATTTCTTACAAGAGGCTTCTCCCCTTAATGAACACTTGACTACAAAACATAGCAATTGGTTCGTATACTGAAATCAATATTAATTATGAACGTCTTACTGTTGTATCAATTACATGTTTTGTTTTGCATCACATATTGAATTACTACATAGTTTAGTGTAGGATTACTTTGCAGTTCATTTCACTTATGTAAGCGCATTATTTAATACCCCATATATTATCTTAGTAATAATTCGATATTTTATAATCTCCTATAGGGGGCAAATTCTTATGACGATCTTTCTTTGTTGATAACGGCATACACATGATTACAATAATATACTTCTGAATCTAGAGATTTGGCTTTATGTTTACACTAATTACATAGACAAGAGGGAATATACAATAGGTCTTGATGATCAGTTCAAACAAATTTTTTTAAACAATACATTACGAAAAAGAAAAGAAAAAAAGTGACACTCTAACAATCACCTTTCACACAACCACTTATCCCCGCCTCCTACGACACACTATACACACTAGATTAATAACTCATA
The DNA here is from genome assembly GCA_033782935.1 of Petrolisthes cinctipes. Taxonomy (NCBI): domain Eukaryota; kingdom Metazoa; phylum Arthropoda; class Malacostraca; order Decapoda; family Porcellanidae; genus Petrolisthes; species Petrolisthes cinctipes. Next base: position 26,157 of record JAWQEG010006605.1, read on the forward strand.
GCTATGGAAATAAATAAGTGTTGCTAGCTGAGACTCCCGGCCTATTTGAGGTACGTGCCGGGCTTAGCAAAGGCCTGTCGGTGCTTATCCAGGTGGGCAGGGACGAAAGGCGACCTGAAGATGAAGAGGTTAGAGGGCCGACCATTGAACAGCCAAGACCCAGGCAGCCAAGTAATCGGACTGGGCTTCTTAGTGGGTCCTGGCTTCTGGATCTCCATGGCCGTGGTGGTGGTGGTTGGTGGAGTGGGTGTGGTAGTGGTGGTGGTGGTAGTAGTGGTGGTAGATGGTGGAGAGGTGGTGGTAGTGATGTGTTGGATCGGGGACTTGAAGTGGTAGACGCTTGAGGGCTTGCCGTTGTTGAGGAAGGGGACGTTTGGACGAAGGAAGTCGAGGGCGTTGGTGTTGGGCGAGACGTAGCCGAGGCCAGGCATATACACGTAGGGACTTGGGGGCAGACGGATGTAGTAGATGGGAGAGTTGGTGAAGGGGACGGCCGGTGGTGGCTGTTGGGGAAAGGAAACGCAATCAGTAGTCTGCTTTGATATTTGTACTAAAGAGGATGATTACGTGACATTACGGGCTTACAGAAAAAAAAAATTAATTAATGTGGTATGGCGAAGTTTAAGACAGAATAGTATATTTACGTGATATTATGGGGTTACAAAAACAAAACAAAAAACAAACACAGGATATTTACGTGACATAATAGTATATTTAAGTGATGTTATGCGGTTACAGATACACGAATATAATTGGCATATTTTTAGGAATTAAGGAGTTTTTTTTTTTTTTTAACACCGCAGACCCAACAGTTTGCTTCAGTGCATAGGTAATACCATAATAAAATGAACAGAAAATGAGAAAATATCGGGAAATATTTTTTGCGTTTGACAGCCCACATGCGCCAGTCTCTGAAAATTTTACTAATATACAATATAGTCTCCGACCTACCAAGTTACCCAGATGAACCAATTCCTAGCTTAGATAATTATGGCTTTAGTATGCATATATTATTACAGTTTCATGCCCATTGCCTCACTCACCTTCGCCGTCGTTGTTGAAGTGGTGGTTGTGGCTACCTTTACCGAGTCTAAGGTCACTGTCGTCTGCTGCTGTTGTTGTTGTTGATGTTTGCTTACCGCCTGCTTCACCGCCTCCTGCTGCTGTTTGATGATGTTGTGCTTCAGTTGTTGTTGCTGTTGTTTGATGGCCGCCGCTTGCTTCACTGCGTTTTTCAGTGCACTGTTGGAGGGTTTGTGTGAGGTGAGTGTTGAGAGCAGCGTGCCCCTGACGCCCCGACGGGAGGCTGGGAAGAGGCGACTGAAGGAGAAAGCCCCCGCACTGTGCCACGTCAGACACGCCACCAACACCACCAGCAGCGTCGCCCACAATCTGTCAACACACAGGATGACATTAGTGTCATGGATAGGAGGCAGGCTATTCTGGGAAAAGGAATATTTTGTCATAGACAAATTGACAGAGAATGAGAACAAAAGTCATGTGTATTCGTCACAATTATTACTGATGGTTCGATGTTTCCAATATGATTATATTTCACACCAAATTCAACTTTCACTAACACCATTTTCCCTTCATATTTCATGCCACAGTAAAATTCATAATAGGATATATATATATGTCTTAATTTTGTTTAAAGTATTATTTCTATACGTATTGTAAAATACTTTAATAAAATTTGTAATCAGAAATCCTCCTACCATGCTCAAATTACCATGATGGGAATGATAAGCCTTTCCAACTTGTATAATACTTGTGACGAGTAAGACTTGATATATGTGTGTGTCCCGTAGATAAATTAATTGAAATACATATGCATTTTGAAGGAATTACATTAAAGACGATGAGTATTGCGACCTCCACGTTCCAAGAGTTGAGAAATAGGTAGAAAGGAGAGTCAATAAGAAGGAAGGCCTTGATGACTATATAGTCCCGGAGGCAACACCATTATTAAGCTTAGGGGGGCGGTACAGTGTTTGTAAATCTGGAGCAACTGAATCCTCCAAACTATTCCAAGCAACAGGTCACCATTATATTTGTTAATCTGGTCCTGTTTCCCGGCATATTTATGGAGGACTCAAGGCGCTCCAATGTATGTACGTATGTACCAAGAGTGCTCCCCTTTGGGGCCCTGTGTTGTAGTCAGAAAATTGGAGTTAAATGAGTCCTTGAAATATTGCCACGAAACGCCACCTATATGGAAGGAACATGTTTCGTGACATAGAGAGGAGGAATCAGAAGCCTCCAATTTTCATACACGATCACAGGGTCCTTAATCACGGGGTACGGATGGCTTAATCACTCTGAAATATTGTCCGCTCGCGTTGTGTGTCGCCTTCTTTGTTATTAATAGTTGTGAGGTGACGGGCCATTCTCTGCATGGTCGCAATGGAGTCAATCAGTCCTACCACAACAACAACACATGTACTCTCTCTTACCTCAATTCCACTTCAACACTTTCCACTTTAACACTTCCTACTTTTTCTCATTTGGGATCTCCTCATTACCGTTTCTTTTTTCTATTTCTCATTCTCACTCTCACTCACTCTCTCTTGCTCTATTACTCATTCTCACTCACTCTCTCTTGCTCTGTTTCTCATTCTCACTCTCACTCACTCTCTCTTGCTCTATTACTCATTCTCGCTCACTCTCTCTTGCTCTGTTTCTCATTCTCACTCACTCTCTCTTCCTCTGTTTCTCATTCTCACTCTCACTCACTCTCTCTTGCTCTATTTCTCATTCTCACTCACTCTCTCTTGCTCTGTTTCTCATTCTCACTCACTCTCTCTTGCTCTATTTCTCATTCTCACTCACTCTCTCTTGCTCTGTTTCTCATTCTCACTCACTCTCTCTTGCTCTATTACTCATTCTCACTCACTCTCTCTTCCTCTATTTTTCATTCTCACTTCTCACTCACTCTCTCTTCCTCTATTTTTTCATTCTCACTCACTCTCTCTTCCTCTATTTCTCATTCGCACTTCTCACTCACTCTCTCTTGCTCCATTTCTCATTTTCCCTCTTCTTCTATTACTTATTTTGTTACTTCTCCTCACCTCCCAACTTTTCACTCCATCACTCTTCCCCTGTTGCTTATTCTCACTTCTCATTCCCTCCCTCTTCTCTTATTACCCATTCTATCCTCACTTCCCAGTTCCTCACCCTTTCTTCCCCTTATACACATCCCCCATCCCCCTATACATGTCCCCGTCCCCCCTTTTCATCCCCCACCACACATCCCCCCTCCACCCCTTTTCTTCCCCCACCACACCACATCCCCCCTCCCCCCTTCTTCCCCCACCACACATTCTCCTCATCTCTTCTTCCCTCACCACACCACGTCCCCCCTCCCCCCTTCTTCTTCCCCCACCACACCACACCACATCCCCGTCCCCCACCTTCCCCCACCACACCACGTCCCCCCTTCAACCACACCACATCCCCCTCCCCCCACTTCTGTTATCTCGTCTTCCCACACCACACATCCCCCCACCACCCCTTTCCTTCCCCCACCACACCACGTCCCCCCTCACCCTTTCTTCCCCCCCCCACACCACACGTCCCCCCTCCCCCCCACCTCTGTTTCATCGTCTACTCACGCCACTTGATGACTGATATCATTAATCTCCTTGAACATCCAATCATCCTTCACTTGACCCTTACAACGTGGCTATAGGATGGGAAGGATGTGGTGGAGGATGGGGTGGAGGATGAGGTAGAGGATGAGGTAGAGGATGTGGTGGGTAGAAGATAAGGTGGTAGAGGATGAGGTGGAGGATGAGGTAGAGGATGTGGTGGAGGATGAGGTGGAGGATGATGAAGAGGATGAGGCGGAGGATGAGGTGGAGGATGAGGTGGAAGATAAGGGGGGGAGCATGAGGTAGAGGATGAGGTGGAGGATGTGGTGGGTAGAAGATAAGGTGGTAGAGGATGAGGTGGAGGATGTGGTGGAGGATGAAGTAGAGGATGAGGTGGAGGATGTGGTGGAGGATGAGGTAGAGAATGAGGTAGAGGATGTGGTGGAGGATGATGAAGAGGATGAGGCGGAGGATGAGGTGGAAGATAAGGGGGGGAGGATGAGGTGGAGGATGAGGTGAAGATGTGGTGGTGGAGAACAAGATTATAAGGATTGATAATGAGGTGTGAGGGATAGGCTAGTATAGAAGGATGTAGACAAGGATGAAAGGGAAAGGGAGGGTTTGGAGAGCCATAAGACAAATAGAATGTCAGTGATGCAACCATTATTTTTGTGGTGGAATCTTTATTGACGACTCTTTGCTATCTATTTAAGACGTCAGATCAGGCACAGATGAAAGAGGAGGGAGAACAGGTGTGTGTGTGTGTGTGGGTGTTAGGTGTGTGTGTCAGGTGTGTGTGTGTGTGTTAGGTGTGTGTGTCAGATGTGTGTGTGTGTGTGTCAGATGTGTGTGTGTGTGCGTGTGTGTGTGTGTGTGTATCATGTGAGGTCAGAGGAAAGTGATGAATAGGATGCAACAATGAACGCACACACACACACACACACACACACACACACACACACACACACATATACGAGACAAAATGACGAGATGAGCAAAAGATACAAAATTAATACGGCTGACAGACCCGAGAGAATGGAAGGAGAGGGATAGTCGAAGAGAGAGACCACCACAACCACCACCAACAACACACGTATACCCTTCCTCCCCTTCAGAACAACAATGGTGGGTGATTATGTTTGTGTTTTAACTCGTTATTCTTGGAGCTGGAGTGAGACGAAGGGTAGAGGGTATAAGGTTGACGTTCAAGAAAGAAGGCCTTGTTTTTCTTTTTCCAATCGCTTTCTTTTGTCTCCCAGTTACATTTTATCTTTTATTTTCTTCTTATTTTTTTTTTTTTTTTTTTTGCTCTTCCTTATTGGGGAGGCATACCTGGAAGATGGTGTAGGCCTCGTCACGGTGGGGTGGAGCGGGTGGAAGGGGGCGTTGGGGGGTGGAGTGGGGCGGGTGGTTGAGAGGGCCTATCTATCTATGTATGTAATTAATATCAATAGATGTGTAGTTAGCAGAGGCATATTCTTGGGGCCACGATATATTAAATGGTGTCTTCATTAGCTAAACTTGTGAAGCTACTGAGAGTAATGAAAATAATTAAATAATGAAAGTAATTAAAGTACAACACAGATGGTCCTTTGATTTCACTGTGAATTACTGTATGTATGGGTATAAAATTGTGTGTGTGTGTGTGGTGTGTGTGAGAGAGAGAGAGAGAGAGAGAGAGAGAGAGAGAGAGAGAGAGAGAGAGAGAGAGAGAGAGAGAGAGAGCCAGGAGAGGTACTGATAGAAAGGGCACGTACTGCTTCAAGGCTGTTGTATTTTTATGGCCTGATAATGGCAGAGTAAACAGGACCTTGAGACACTGACTGAGGTAATGAGACTCCCGCTTGGTCTCTCTCTTTTCAGGCCTTCCCTCTCCTCCAGCACACACACACACACACACACACACACACACACGCCTTCCCTCTCCTCCAGCACACACACACACACACACGCGCGCCTTCTCTCTTCACCAGCACACACACACACACACACACGCGCGCGCGCCTTCTCTCTTCACCAGCACACACACACGCACACAAACTTTCTTTCATTTACCCTACCACG
>JAWQEG010006606.1:0-53069 GCA_033782935.1 Petrolisthes cinctipes
GGGGTTGTGTATTGGTGAAGGTCGGGTTAGCAGTAACTTGGATTAGTGTGTGTGTGTGTGTGTGTGTGTGTGTGTGTGTGTGTGTGTGTGTGTGTGTGTGTGTGTGTGTGTGTGTGTGTGTGTGTGTGTGTGTGTGTGTGTGTGTGTGAAGTGCTGACATGGTTACAGTCTGATATTAATTGGCTCGATGATGTGGTAGGCAGGATAAATTGAATGTTTTTTTTATCTTTCATGAGAGAGAGAGAGAGAGAGAGAGAGAGAGAGAGAGAGAGAGAGAGAGAGAGAGAGCGCTCTTATGTGAGAGTTCAATTATCGTTGATTCTTCCATTACCTAATTGTTTGTAAAGTCAGGAGGGAATGAGAGAGGGAGGGACGGGGGGGAGGTGAAGGACACTGAAGTATTTGTGAAATTATAAGCGAAAAGAAGAAAAATGTGTGTGTGTTTAATTATACAACTCTCTCTCTCTCCTCTCTCTCTCTCTCTCTCTCTTCTCTCTCTCTCTCTCTCTCTCTCTCTCCTCTCTCTCTCTCTTCACACACACACCACACACACACACACACAATCTCACCCATCAACCCCCCGCCCCATCCGTCAACACCAACTATAGTCCATCCATCCATTCCTCTCATTGTATAACCAACTCGACCCCCTTCCCTCACTTAGTGTTGATGGTAATGGGATCGACTCCACCCTCTTTCTCTGTCCCGTCCTGTCCAATGTCCGTCCCACACACCCTGTCCTTGTGTCCCCTATACCCTGCTCTGCTCTACCCTGTTTTATTTAATCTATCTTATTCTCCCCTACCCTGTTTTAATCTATCTTATTCTCCCTTTCCCTGCTTGCTCTGCCATTTCCTGTCTTTTTTTTCACCCTGTCTACCCTGTCCTCTTTCACTCTGTCCTTCCCTGCCCTGCCATTTCCTGTCTTTTTTATTCACCCTGTCCTTCCCTGCCCTCTTTTCACTTTGTCCTACCCTGCCCTCCTTGTTCGTCCTTCCCTGTCCTATCATGCCCTGCCCTACTCTTTCCTGTCCCTCCTTCACCCAGTCCCACTTACCCTGCCCTCCTCTGCCCTGCCCTACCCTGCCCTGTCGTGTCCTTCCCCATCCTGCCCACACTGAGCCTCGCCCGGTCCTCGCCCATCCTCTTTGACCTTAAGGGGGTGCGGGAGTAGGGGGGGGGGTTTGGGAGGTGCGGGAATGGGGGACAGGCTTGGGGTGGGTAGAAAACCTGACCCCCTATTCCCGCACCCCCCTAACACCCCCAAAAGCCAGTCCCCATACTCCCCGCACCCCCCCAAACCCCCCCGACCCCCCCCAAAACCCCCCCGCACCCCCTTAAACTCCCCCCCCCAAGCCTGTCCTCGCCCATCCTACTTGGCCTTAAGGATTCTTCTATAAAAATAAAGGATTGGGATGGTGGGGGGGGGGGGACTGTGTTTACTGGATGGTCCTTGGTTCATCTCTCTCTCTCTCTCTCTCTCTCTTTCTCTCTCTCTCTCTCTCTCTCTCTCTCTCTCTCTCTCTCTCTCTCTCTCTCTCTCTCATGAATATTGGGATGAATGTGTAAGGAAATTTGATACTTGTCAGGATCGAGTCTACTTATTCGGTAAATATGTAAGGCGTGTGTTGTAGTAGGATGTCTGGCTGACTCACACACACACACACACACAACACACACACACACACACACACACACACACACACACCACACACTCTCTCTCTCTCTCTCTCTCTCTCTCTCTCTCTCTCTCTCTCTCTCTCTCTCTCTCTCTCTCTCTCTCTCTCTCTCTCTCTCTCTCTCTCTCTCTCTCTCTCTCTCTCTCTCTCACTCACTCTCTCTCACTCACATACTCTCTCTCACTCACTACTCTCTCTCCCACACACACATACACACTCTCTCACACACACACACATACATACTCTCTCTCACACACACACACACACACACACACACACACACACACACATGCTGGAGCCTGCTACAATTATCCTTCCCCTCGTAATATGTCTGTGTGTCACCCTCAGCGCTGCCTTGGGGTTGGATACCGGGTTGTGAGTGGGTGGGTTGGTTGATGAGTGGACGGTGGGTTGGTTGGTTGGATAATTGGTGGGTTGGAGGGTTGTTGGATTGAGGGGGTTCGTGAGTTGATTGATTTGTTGGTTGGTGGATGAGTGGATAGGTTGGTTGTGGGTTGATGGTTTGGTTGGTGGATGAGTGGTGGGTTAGTTGATGGGTTGGTTGATGAGTGGACGGGTCGTTGGTTGGTGGGATGGTTGGTTGGTTGGTTGGTGGACGGGTTGGTTGGTTGGTGGATGAGTGGACGGGTGAGTTGGATAATTGGTGGGTTGGTTGATGGTTTGGTAGATGAGTGAACGGGTGGGTTAGTTGGTGAGTGGACGGGTGGGTTGGTGGTTTGGTTGGTGGGTTCGTGGGTTGGATAATTGGTGGGTGGGTTGGTGAGTGGATGGGTTTGATAGTTGGTGGATTTGGTTGGTGGGTTGTGATGTCGGTGGTGTAATTATTGTGATGGTGATGAGGGTGATGTGTTGAGAATGTAGTGAATGTGTGTGTGTGTGTGTGTGAGAGAGAGAGAGAGAGAGAGAGAGGAGAGAGAGAGAGAGAGAGAGAGAGAGAGAGAGAGAAGAGAGAGAGAGAGAGAGAGAATGTAGTGAATGTAGTGAATGTGTGTGTGTGTGTGTTTTTTTTTTAGGTACACACACACAGTTAGGTCATTGACAAGGATCCGTCTATGTATAAAGAAGGGAGTCTATTCATAATAAGAGGTACTGATCAATTCACTTCTTTCTTCTTGGTTTAAAATAGGTGATAAGTTATTTCCTCACCCCTCACCCTATCCTCTTACCTCAGCCCTCACCCCTACTATCCTCATTCCTCACCTCTCACCCTATCCTCTTACCTCACCTCTCACCCCTACTATCCTCATTCCTCACCTCTCACCCTATCCTCTTACTCACCTCTCACGCCAACTATCCTCATTCCTCACCCCTCATCCTATCCCCTTCCTCACTCTTCACCCTATCCTCCTTCCTCACCCCTCATCCTATCCCCTTCCTCACCCCTCATCCTATCCCCTTCCTCACCCATCCTGTCCCCTTCTCACCCCTCATCCTCTCCCCTTCCTCACCCCATCCCCTTCCTCACCCCTCACCCTATCCCCTTTCTCACCCCTCATCCTGTCCCCTTCCTCACCCCTCATCCTGTCCCCTTCCTCACCCATCATCCTGTCCCCTTCCTCACCCATCATCCTATCCCATTCTTCACCCCTCATCCTATCCCCTTCCTCACCCCTCACCCTATCCCCTTCCTCACCCCTCATCCTCTCCCCTTCTCACCTCCTCATCCTCTCCTCACCCTCCATCACTATATACTATCTTTCTCTATTATATATCCCCTTCCTCTCCTCATCCTCACCCTTCATCCTATCCCCTTCCTCACCCCTCATCCTATCCCCTTCCATCCTTGTCCCTTCCTCCTTCCTTCCCCTTTACCATTTTAATTCCTTTTTGTTTCTTCTCGTCTCTCCCCAAAAGGTAAATATTCCGTCACATTAGGTTCAGTGAAATTAACCTTCCATGCATCCCTCCCTCCCCTCTCTCCCTCTCCCAATGACGCGGCAAATGAGATGTAAATGCCTGCCTGCCTGCCCTCCCTTCCCCTCACGGTACAACCTCCTTCCTCCTCCTTCTCTTCCTCTTCTTTCTCTTCCTCTACCTCGTCTTATTCCTCCTCTTCCTCCTCCTCCTTCTCTTCCTCCTCCTTCTCCTTCTCTTCCTCCTCCTTCTCTTCCTCCTCCTTCTCCTTCTCTTCCTCCTCCTTCTCCTTCTCTTCCTCCTCCTTCTCCCTCTCTTCCTCCTCCTTCTCCCTCTCTTCCCCCTCCTCCTCCTCCTCCTCCTCCTCCTCCTCCTCCTCCTCCTCCTCCTCCTCCTCCTCCTCCTCCTCCTCCTCTTTCTCTTCCTCTTTCTCTTCCTCTTTCTCCTCCTCTTTCTCCTCCTCCTCTTCCTTCTCTTCCTCCTCTTATTCCTTCTACTCTTCCTCTTTCTCCACCTCCCATTTCTCCTCCTCCTCTTCCTCCTCCTCGTCCCTCCATTTCCTCCTCCCATTTCCTCCTTCCTTCCTTCTCATCCTGTGTATTTCCTCGTCCCTCCATTTCTTTCCCTTCCTTCTTATGCTGTCTATTTCCTCTACCTCCACCACAATCTATAAAATTTGCTTAGAATTTGACATACCAGTGTAGCCAGACCAGATCCCAAGTTGTACAAGAATGGCATCTGTGTTTACAATCAATAAATAATAATATAGATAGATAGAAATATTTGAAAGTACTGTAGTTTAGGTAGAAGTATTTGGAATATTTTCATCTCACTCACCAATTTGTCGACTAATGTATATATAAAGTAATAAACGTCTTTAATCATGATGATGGTGCATGGCATGGGACACACACACACACACACACACACACACACACACACAATCAGCCAAAAGGGTTCAGTGTCTCCCCATACACGAGATGGTACAGTTATGGTCTATACTTCTTTCTGTCGCCTATGTGGTATCATGTGTTATTCTGGGATGTGGTATTATGGTATGTGTTATGTTGGTTAGTGGTATTATGTGTTATTTTGTGTTATGGTATATGGTATTATGTGTTATTTTGTGGTATTTTGTGTTATGGTATGGTATTATGTGGTATTATGATAGTGAACTTTAAGGATGGAATAATGTAGTTGTGAATAAGACCTGCAGATTGGTTTGTATTGATCTTCTTTATTCTGTTTGACTGTTATGGGGGGCAGCCAAATATTACACTCTTGATACATTACATTAGAGTGCCTTGATTCCTCCAGTGTATGCCATGCAGGAAATATAGGACCACCAGACGAACAAAAATAATGGTGCCCTGTTGTTTGGAAATAGTTTGGATCAAGGAATCATCAACTACTCGACCACACTTATGGGGATTTTGATTCTCTTGTTGGTAAATTGGAAGGATACTGAGTCCTCCTTCTTAACTATACCAGGAAACAGACACCCTGAATGGTAATAATAATAATAAGGGGGTCTGTTGTTTCGTAGCATATATAGTTTGGAGGAATCGGTAGCCTTCCAATTCACCAACAAGGAATCTCCCCTTAAGGACCCTGTGATCGTGTATGAGACCTGGTGGTGGCTTCTGATTCCTCCTGACTATGCCACGAAACAAACAAGCTCTTTCAATATAGGTGTGTGTGTTTTGTGGCAATGTTTGAAGGACTCACTAAATAACCTCCACTTTTCTGACTACATCACTGGGGGTCCTTAAGGGGGAAGTTTTGTGTTGGTAATTCTGGAGCAACTGAATCCACCAAACTATTCCAAGCAACAGAACACAATTATTTTTGTTCATCTGGTCCTGTTTCCTGGCATACCTTGGAGGAATCAAGGCACTACAATGTACCAAAAAAGAATTACCACCTTAACAACCAACCAACCAACCAACCAACCAACACTGTATGATCCCTTTAATTAACTTTCATATACCGAAGAGGCGACACAACTTTAGAGTGTACTGTACTGTACTGGAGTTGGGGGCAAGCAGGGGGGTGGGAGGTGGGGGGGGATGGGGGGGAGTACAGTGAATGGCTGAGGGTATCATGCATGGCTTATGGCTGACTGACTGTATTATGGGTAAATGTCACACATGCGCTGCCAACTCCACCTCCACTCACAATTACATAAAACCTACACACACAGAGGGACACGTACGTACAGTTGGACACAGGAATTCGTGGTAACAGCCCAAGTGAGAGAAGATGGTCAATTTCTCCCAATAAATCAAGTTCCTTATTAGTGCCAAATAGGAGACACCAGCAGGGGCAGAAGTCAGTATTGAGGATGGTAATAAAAAGCTAGTACCTGATAATTAATAGACACTGGTTACTCAAATGGGACAAGTATCTTTCACCGGGGCTGTACCACCAATTCCTGTGTCCAACTGTACATACATACATACACACACGGCAGGTAAAAAGGATAAGTATTGTATACACGCAAACCCTTTGGTGTGTGTGTGTGTGTGTGTGTGTGTGTGTGTTGGAAAATTCAACCCCAGAACACAATGATGTTAAAAAGATGCAATATTCGGACCATATATATACAGACTCTACAGACATTCTATACATACATACTATGCTTACATTCTATACATACATACTATGATTACATACTATACATACATACTATACATGCATATCGAGAATAAAACGCATTGATAAAAATAAAATTATGCAATAATCAAAGCAAGTCCATTGAAAAACATACATGTAATAATACATACACACATACGCACAGTACATACATACCTACCTACATACATTAGGCTACATACATACATACATACGCACACATATATACATACATACGCACACATATATACATACATATATACGTACACATACATACATACATATATACGTACACATACATACATACATACATACATAAGGATACATACATACATACATTAGGATACATACATACATACACACATACGTACACATATCAGATGCTATAAGTGAAAATATCTGTGCACAAAATAATGGGCAGCAAATACTGAGGAAAGGGGAAAGAGTGAGGAACGAAGAATGATATGCAGTGGAAGGAGGATAAAGAGGGGAAGGAAGGAAGGAAGGAAGGGAGAGAGGGAAGGAAGAAGAGAAATAAATGGAGGGAATAACATTGAGTGGTATTGAAAGGGTGAGAATGATAAAAAAAAAAAATAACAGAGAAAGGAAGATATGATTTTTTATTTGTAGCTCCTGACACACACACACACACACACACACCCACACACAGAGAGAGAGAGAGAGAGAGAGAGAGAGAGAGAGAGAGAGATTATAGAACTGTTTTGTACGGCTGTTAACACACACACACACACACACACAGAGTTGCTTCATTTCACACTAACCAGCTGGCCCACCAACCAACCATCTTATTTCCTAATCAAAGCGTACATATAATTACACACATTCTCTCTCTCTCTCTCTCTCTCTCTCTCTCTCTCTCTCTCTCTCTCTCTCCTCCAGCCAATGCCTCGTCTTCCATACTCACCTTCATCATTCTCTCTCTCTCTCTCTCTCTCTCTCTCTCCGCGTCAGGAACGAAGGTAGCAGAGAGAGAGAAAGAGAGAGAACTTGGTGAACATAGCCTAGCATTAAAGAAGTGCTTGCATGTTGCACGCTGCCACCCCCTTGCTATCGATCCCACGTACCCCACCCCACGCCTGGAGGAATGAGAGAGGGGTGGAGGGAGGGGTTAGCGGGGGGCGCACCGTATAATAAAGAATTGAATGAAAACAGAAGTGACAAGAGTTATACAGTATAGGAATAGGAGTGAGGACACACACACACACACACCTCGAATTGTCTACTGTATTCTTTATTAAATTATATAGTCATTGATGTGATACCTTTATATACTGTACAATTACTTCAGAGAGAGAGAGAGAGAGAGAGAGAGAGAGAGTATGAGTTTAAATTAATTGCCTATGATTCACTGTGGACCTGTTAATTAAAGCTGACAAAACCCCATCCCATCTCATCACTGTGATTTTAACGCCGTGATATGAAACTGCTATGGTTCCCTTTCTGCATGTGTGTGTGTGTGTGAATAATACCTTTAATATTATCCGCATATTGTACGGGGAGATTTTCTTGTTGGTGAATTGGAAGGTCTCTGATTCCTCCAAAGTATGCCACGAAACTGATTCCCCATTTATATACAGTATATATATATTAATACCATTGAGGTCGTCTGTTTTTTCTGGCATACTGTAGTTAGGAGGAGTCGGTACTACGCATTTCAATTCACTAATAAGAGAATCTCCCCTTAAGGTGATAATTCTTTTTTGGTACATTGGAGTGCCTTCATTCCTCCAAAGTATGCCAGGAAACAGGACCAGAAGAGCAAAAATAATGGGTGTTCTGTTGCTTGGAATAGTTTGGAGGATTCAGAATTACCAATACAACACTTCCCCTTTAATTAATAGAATGTGTAACAGGGATGAAGGTATACTTTTTTGATAGGGACGACCATGATAATTATATTGTATACTAACCTGCAGAAGATCAACAAAACACAAAAACTTTCATCAAACACAAAAACAAACAAGCTGCAGAAATAATTAACAAGTTACAACAACAACAACAACATCAACAAAACACAAACAATCATCAAAGCTGCAGAAATAATTACCAAGTTACAACAACAACATCAGGAAATACATGCCATATTATTTTATGAGTTTATGTGTGAAAAAAAAAAAAAAAAAAAAAAAAATCTAAAACGCATTCATAGATTCAAAGATGCGTTTTTTTGTATGTTTTAATATAGTTTGAAGGCAAATAATATAAGGGATAATATGAGGCTACTATTATACTCACTAAACTCAACCACATCCTCTTTTCTCTGCTTAGCGAAAATACTCATCCATTTCTCGGTATTATTACAGAAGTAGGCTACTGCATTCTTGGCTAGTGCCGTGCAGTGTTACCACATCCGGCTAGGTCCCAGGAATTTGCCCCTGTCACTTTATGATAGTTTACACCGGTTATATCCCGGTAGCTTGGTCAGGTTAGGTCCCGGTAGTTTGCCCAGGTTAGGTCCCGGTAGCCTGCTGTGGTCTAGGTTAGGTTAGGCAAGACTAATTTCAAAATTATGTTTGTAAAACCGAGAGAAAACCATAGATGAAAAATGTCTTAGAATGGTCGAAAATAGTGGGTAATGATACTAAAATATACAATATAGTGAACTCAGTACTCCTGTAAATTTATCCATTTCTCTTCTCATTCCAGTTTGAAGAGGATGAGGGGCGGGTAGACCGGGGGTGGGCCAGAACGAGCAAGAGAGAGAGAGAGAGTGAGTGTGAGTGAGTGAGAGAGAAAGAGAGAGAGAGAGATCAAGATAAAGATGGACGGCTACAGCGAAGTGACACAAGAGGCGATGGTGAGGGACCGAGTGTTCTGGGTTGACTGGTTCCATCTCACTCCACACATCAACCTCACACTCCACCCCGTCAACTCCTCCTTCAACCCCTTCTCTCCCGTCTACCAGGAGGTGAGATCAATTATTATTATTAGCCAACCCTTGCCCACCTACACTCATACTGTACTATATTATCTAAGCTAACCCCCATACCCCCTTGACCTCTTAATTACATCCATTATTTCCCTCGTCACCAACAAGTCCACTTTTACAATAACTAGAATCTCTATTAACTAACCTCTTACCACCCCAATGAATATGATATAATATACAGTATTTGGTGAACTCTTCCTTATTCTAGTATGTATCCAGATTATGCAGGACACTCCACTCCATCTCAGTTGTATATTATTTATTGGTTGGTTTTAATTGTTGGTGTATTGGAGGCTTCTGATTTCCTCATGCTGTGATAAGGAACAGAGAGACCCTTGATATTTATAATGTAGGTGGTATGTTTTGTGGCAAAGCTTGGAGGAATTGGCAGCATCCAGTTCACCAACAATATCTAAATTCTCTTACATAATGCTGCAGATAATGTGGATACAAACGAGACCAAAGTTTTTAATGGAAATGAAATGAACGAGACAGTAAATGTGATAAGAGTTATTTTTTTTTTCTAGCTGGGGGGGCAGTGAATATCCACATGTCCAATCAAAATTAATTATCTCTTCCACATTGACGAAATTACTGTATTCTATTGTTTGTATGTTTTTTTATTTATACCCAGATTTCCAGAAGAGTAGTAAGCTAGTATGAATTTATTTTATAAGGGTAGAAACTGTTAGAGGGCTGGTGAATCCTACATAATATGTCACAAAACAGATCATTTGAGAGTAACTCTAAGGTTGTCTGTTTTCTGGGATAGTTTGGAGGTGTCAGTAGCTTTCCAAATGACCAAAAAAAGGTTCTCCCCTTAAGTACCCAAATTTACAGAAAAGTATGTACTGTACTGTACTGTACTGTAGTAGGCTAGTACATGTATAGTACAAAGCTGCATATTCCCTGCCAACAGAGCCTAGGTATTATTGGGTCAGTACCTGCTGGTTTGCTGATAGTGACGTTGCTGGTGTTGCTGCTGTACCTCCTCACCCGATGCTGTGACAATAGACCACGCAAACCTGGATCCATCACTTGCCTCAAGGTCACTCTTGTACTCTTCGCAATACTGACGCTGTGAGTTCCTTAGTCCATCAACCTGTTTGTTAAAGTTATTGATTGTGTGTGTGTGTGTGTGTGCGTGTGGAAGGGAATGTCGGAACAGGGAAAGATGATTCCTCTTTTGCTGGGTGTGTGTGTGTAAGGAAAGTCAGAGCAGGTAAAGATTAATACATACCCTTCTGCCTTGGCTAACCCCTTGAGGGAGTTCCTTGCAGGAATGAATAATTAGAACTATTGATAGATAGATAGAAGTTATAAGAACATATGATAAGACTGCCACTAGGACCTGTCAAAGGTATCTATGAGCCATAATGTAATACTGTATTTTGTAAAAGTACATTTTCCAACACTCATTAGTCAATCCTCTAATCTCTTTCAATACTACATTTTTTTTACCTGGTATTAATGCACTGACTCCCTCATATAAATTTCTTTGCTTTTTTGGGGTAAGTATATTACAATCCAAGACATATTGCACCAAATATTTACACATATTAATATGTAACCTGCAACTTAGCACTGGATTGTACAGTTTATAAAAAATTATATTAGTGCATCGTAGTAGCTACTGGATACATAAGGCCATATGCAATACTGTGGAAGAGAGCCATTACATGTCCAACCCCTGTATAATAGGAAAGGAAGGACGCAAGACCTAGATGATGATGATGATAATGATGATGATAACAAATATAATGATGATGATAAAATACTGAAGCTGCCAATTCACGTATTACAGGGGTGCACTGGGTGTGAGTGTTTGGGGCAACGAGGAAGTGCACGAGGGTGTGACGAGGACCATCCATTCACTGGACACCATCAACAGCATGGTACACTCACTCAGCAACAAGGTCAGTCACAGCAGTCAGTCAGTCAGTCAGTAAGTGTTAAGGTATGGTAGGTCAGTCACTAAGTCATAAAGAAGATACAGTACAGTTTATCATTCACTCAATCAGGGAGAAGATAGGTCAGTCAGTCAGTCAGTCACTCAGTCAGGTCAGTCAGGAAGAATTAAGGAATGGTAGATCAGTCATTCACTGATGACTAAAGTACTGTGCAGCATTTCATATACTTAGTCAGGTCAGTCATGCACAAGATGGGTGTCAGTGGCACTCGTGTTATCACATTCTGAGTTGGTACAGTATTTGTATTTTTTTTTTTTTAGTTAGTCTTTTAGTCAGTGGCACTTGTTAAGCCATCTGTTTTTTATATTTGTTAGGGAATTGTAAAGAGTATTGGAATAAAAGGAAGCTCTAGTGTGATAAAAAAAATGTCATTCCTGTTACAATGGGATTTATCTCTTAGACCTTGTTTGGATAGAATTGTGATGATCTGGTATGCAAGGAAAACTAGAAATATTGTAGTCAACTGTGCATCAAACTGTGCTGGCAAAGTTAAAAGTTAATAGGCAAAGTGGTAGCACAGAAATAAATATTTAAAATATAAATTTGCTTGTGTGGAACAGCTTATGCGGTAGTCATGTCGACTGTCATCCCTGTTTTGGTGAATTTAGTCATGGTAGGGTTTTTCCTAATTTTTCCAATTTGAATTGCTGTATTGATATATAAATGATTGGAATGTAGATTAAGCAACTTGGAATAATTGCCATGATATAATATGACATAAAAATAGATTACTGTAATGTGATCCTTGTCACTGAATGGCCTTGAAATACAGTCATTTTTTTATTTAAGTGGTTCTCTTCTTCATATTATGTGTTATGATGTATACCATATATCACTTGACAAATACACAAATGTTTGTTGTAGGTTGCATGTCACAGGATTAGAATGTAATACTATTCTTAAAGACACTATGTTCTTTAATATCCTGTAATGTTTCAGCCTTGATTGATATGGGTAATGCATACCATCATCTTCTCTTTCAGACCCATTTCTTTGGTAAGACAATTCGGAGTGAAGTACAGCCTCAACTGAACATCTTTAAAGAGATCATTCAGTCAACCCAAATAGAGAATGAGACGGTGGGGATGTATTTACATGAGAGCCTTCACTTCATGCAGGGCAACATCTCAGAGGTTCTCCTCATCAACGTAAAAGACATTGATGCAATGGTCAGTAACCAGTATGTAGAACAATGAATAGACTATATTTTATACAGAAATTGTTGTACCTACATATTGCTTCATTCATAATGCATTACTTTATATAACATTGCTAGGACACACCATTGTAAATTACAGTATCTACCAAAATATTTACCCTCAGTTAGTAGAATATTGTCACAAGTCACTTATTGCATCCTTGTTACACTTCCTTCATAACTCCTTCACCCCATAACAGGTGTCTGGAGCTGAGATTGGAGGTCTGGTGCGTGTGGGCAAGAGGTGTGAGTTGGGACGATGGGTGAGCACACTAGGACTGACTGGTTTACTCATGATGGTGGTGCTGGTGGTGATCATTGGGGTGGCTCGACACTCTCGCTGCACACTCATCACGTGAGTTGACCCTCCTCTCTGTCTGTGCTTCTTTAAGGGGGTGCGGGAATAGGGGTACAGGCTTTGGGGGGGGTTTAGGTGGGTGCGGAGGATTTTGGGGGGTGCGGGAGTAGGGGGACAGGCTTGGGGGAGGGGGGTTAGGGGGGTGCGGGAATAGGGGACAGGCTTTCTACCCCCCCAAGCCTGTCCCCCTATTCCTGCACCCCCCTCAAGCCTGTCCCCTACTCCTGCACCCCCTTAATCATTATTTTCAGGTGGTTGCAATGGTTAAGACTTTCAAAGAGTGTGGAACCATGTCACTATGATATGATATGTACTGTATGTTACTTCTTAACTATTGACAGACAGGTACAGTTTAAAATAGCAATAATATTTCATCACACTTTTGCAATTCCAGAACTTGCTCTTGTTGGGATTACATAAGCCTATCTCATTGTGTATTTTAGGTGAAGATTCATTACCCATGCTATATATATCATAAAGAATATGTTGTTATAATGAGTACAGTAATTTAAAGTTTGATTATTCCATTGGTCAGGTTCTCGGTGCTGGGTTTGCTGGCTATGATACTCTGTTGGGGACTCACTTCTCTCTACCTGGTGGCTTCTGTTGTGAGTATAATTCCTTTGAGTATCTGTGGTTTCTATTTAGAGGGGTAATATTGTCTCAGGTTAGTTATGGTACAAGTTAAATGACTACTCTGCTTACAAAAGGATTCAATACGATTTGTTAACCAGTAGCATCTTTTTGGCATAATAAAATCTTCAGCAAGATATATATCAATGCTCTAAAAATTAAACTAACGGTAAACTTAAGGTACTTTGCAGTTTGTACTGATTTTTGTCATGTTATGGTAACTTCAGTATAGAATTCCAGTATTGTAGGTAAGGAAAAAAAATGTCACTTTGTAGGGCCTGGCTGACTGGTGCATGGAGCCCAACCCTTTCCTGGAGGAGCAGCTACGAGGTGTTGGGTCCAGGAAGGTGGCTGGTTATTACCTCCACTGTGACCCCCGCACCCACCCCTCTCCCTTCACCAAGTACCTCACCCACGCACAGAAGGCAGGCGACTTGGTTATTGAATCCCTGGCTAACGTCACACGCATTGTTGATGTCTACTATGAGAGGAAAAAGGTCTGTGAACACCCATGTAAAAGCTTGATACAGTGTCTTTAATCATTATTTACTTGATCTCTTGCAGTTTATTAAAGATTATGTAGAAACACTGTACTATATACTGAATGTGAAATTGAGATATCTGGAGGCATCAAAGAACCTTAGGGATATTTTGTAGTTCCACTGGAAATATGTAAATACATCTTTTACCTTCAATGGTTTCAGCTGTAAATAAATACAAAGTTTATGCTTTATTTGTGTTATACAGTACAGTATGTTAAATTCTAGAAATAATAAATATTTTTCTAGTCATGACCTGTGTTGGGGGGTAGGAAGGTGTAGAGATTGACTAAACCAAGTGCTCTGAATGTTTGTGTCAGATTGTTATAGTATCAAGCAGTCAAATATCTGTTAACACCTGTAAATACTGTATACTGTATCTCTGCACTTTACAGATCCATCCTCGCCTGGATCTTCTGAATGCCAATGTAATTCAGTCCCAGCGCAGTCTTGGAGGTGTGGCTGATCTGCTGAAGTGCCAGACTCTCCATCACCATTACAACACTGCTCTCTCTGCCACCTGCCATCAGACCATGTATGGATATAATATAAATCATTCTGTTCACTCTGTATGGTACCTACCATTTAATGGGAAGATTCTCAAGTTGGTGAATTGGAAGGTTTGTAATTCCTCCAAACTATGCCAGGAAACAGATGACCTTAATGTTACTCTTATCTGTTTCTTGGTATAGTTTGAAGGAATCAATAGCCTTCCAATCTACCATCAAGAGAATATCCCCTTATGTCACTCTTTATTCAATGGTTTTCCTCGTACCAATTATTCAGGTACAGGTGGCCTATGGTTGTAATGTTATAGTTTGTGTATGATCATCTTGTAGTAATTATAGCTCTGTATTTTGTTCACACATTTTAAATATTGGTTCTGTAATTTATTCTCTTAGTATGCTGACGTTAATTGCTCTCTGAGAATATTGTATTGTTCTTATAAGTTTCCAGTGTTTGTATTAAAGTTGAAGGCATTCTCCTTTAACACAAGCTAGAAAACACTAAACCTGAACTAACAGTGACTATTATGTTCCTATAATTAAGTCTGTTGTGGTGTAATATATTTCTATAATCAGGTCTGGTGTGGTGTACCTGTTGTTGTCTGCTGCTGGTAGTGCTCTGCTCTTCACCATCCTTGTCTGGTTCACCTCACACACATGGATCTACCTCAACCACAAGTGAGCTCAACTTTCCACTTTTTCACTTTTTCCATTCAGTTGGTTTTAGTAAATGAGAGTAAAAGAGAGAGTATAGTATTTTCCATGCACGCTTGCAAGTTTAGCATTTTGTCTGTGGCTGATTGTGTAAATTTCTAATGTCTATGAGAACACTTTTGGGCAATTGAATTGATAGTGGTTGCTTGTATGCAAGGATACCATTGCTGTGCATCCTCATTTCCCAGAAAAGTTCTTATTAACTGTGTAATTTACATTACCAGCTGTACAAAAGCTGCTAATTTAGCATCAGTGCTTCTGTGTCTGTGAATCAGTTATGCTCCTGTAGTGTTCCTTATACTGAGGCCAGAGATATGTATATGACCAGAGGCAAATAAACAATACAGTACATCACATGACACAAAATTTCCACCACAGAAATGGTAAAGGAAAAGAATCTTACGTATTCGGCCATGACAGTGAATAGAGGAAAACTCATGACGATAGTGATGCCATTATAAAGGCTTCATAGACTACAAATGAAACTATTGTACCAGTAATTGTTATACTCTTGTCCATGACTTTCTTGTATACAGTGCCTAATGCCATGAGTTATTTCTTGACTTTAGTTTTTCAAGGATTTGCAGTGATTGAACATTTTTGTGCCTGAAAACTTGCCCTTCTGGTTACTGTGTGAAGGCAGACCTCATCTCCATCCATGCTGCTTCTTTTTCTGTATTTGTTCTTGTTCTTGTGTTGCTCTTGTGTACTTTATCCTTTGTGTTCATTTATCCTTGGGCTAATGCTTAAGTTAATAATGTAATGTCTTCAGTGGACTTAACTCCTGTAAAGTATCTCTATGGATGAATATTTTCCTGGATACTTTTCATATTCTTACCCCTTTTGCTGCCAATTAACTGATGTATCTGTATGTGATTTATTTCATTTTAGTAACATGATCCCTAATCTCTCTATACAGTGATGGATTAAGACCTCCTGGGGCCCCTAGGCACAAGAATTTGGGGAACTTCTCTCCAAGGTAGTTTATATATCTATTGAATAAACAGTTTACAAATCTTTTATATCAAGTTCCAAAAATCAAAGATGCAGAAAGTTTAAACCTTGTTTAGTTGATTTGTTGAGAGCAGCATATATTATTACATTCCCTAAGTGATTATTGAACACAATGTGCCTTTATTATTTCCCAAACAAAAGGCCTCTACATAAATAGGAGACATAGCCCCATAGTGCCTAGGATAGGGTGGGACCCGTGGTCACTGTAACTTATGTGAAATTATTCATAGAGATTCATTAATAAATTGGATACGAGCAGTATCTGGCAGCTCGGTTTGAAAATGTGTAACTGTGAATTTGCCATACTACATATATTTTGGTGTTGGTTCTTGCTGCAAAACATTATTATTATTATTATTATTATAGACATTTGATAATCTGGCCTTATTTTTATCTTTAATGAAGGTATCATTGTCCTTAATCCACCCGACAACAAGCTGCAAGTGTTATCAATTTGATGTTAACTCATTCTAAAACTAGTGTTGAATCATATTTTGCTGTTATTTAGTCCACATGTTCTTTTTCATACCAAAGGATAAGCACAACCACCAACCCACCCACCCACCCCTGACAGACAAGATTTGAATCCAGGCTGATATATTGTAAGCACTTCAGAGCCCTATCAACTTCACAACCCCATACCCTAACCATACAATTGTTACACCCACAAGGAGAACATCAATAGTATCTAAATCTTGCCTATGTCATTAAAGGAGTGTGCAGGTAAATTGTGTCGACTGTAATGATGATGAAATTGATTGTCTTGTAGTATTTGCAGTTACTATATTTAGTTACTGTCATACGTGTTGTTTTTGGTAAGTTTATTTCTTTGTTTTATAATATAATTGGAAAATATTTTAGTTTTGTACTGTTAATTAATTGTACGAGAAAAAAAAAATTCCCTCCTACCCTTTCCTCATGTCCTAACCCAGCTAATCCTTCCGTACCTCACCCAACGTTGTGGCTACCTGCTAACCTGCTTCTTCACTGCTATGTCTCCTTCACCCCAGCCTGCTACACAACACCTTATACACTGCTGCAATGTTCATTTCAACCCTACCATGCTGTACCCTCCAACACATACTTGTACACACTACTACTATGTATGTACAGTCGGCAAAAAAAGTTTTGTTACCACCCCTACATTAATTTTAACATGGGTAAGCCCGGTAGGGTTGGTACTCCACCAACTGGGTAGCTGTGGCTCGTGTCATCCGGGACATGCTGGACGGGAATTGTCATTGCCCCGGCAGTGTCAACTTTTTTTATATCAAAAGTTTAGCTGATTTTAAATAAAATTTTGTGTGTTGAAGAACTCTTACTATTTAACTATTCATTATTAAACATAAGAAAATGAGTTTGAGTATTTTAGAACAAGAATAACCATGAAATACCCAGAAAATATAGCACTTGGTGAAAGAACGTCATTCCTGCTTGGCTGCCCTTGACACACTGAGGGGCAGTGGCCCAGGGGTATGGACTTATAGAGGCCGGAGGGTGGCGGAGGTACGACACTCACCAGTCAGGCATACCAACATTACATCACTCTGTTTTTGGGATGGTAACGAAACTTTTTTTGCCGACTGTACCTCCCTGTCCCATCTTGCATTTTGTCCTGCCTTGCATTGCCCTTCCTTGCATTGCCCTTTCCTGCATTGCCCATTTCCTTCCTTGCTGCATAGACATTATAGTACTTTATACATGTTCACCTCTCTCTAGCCTGCCTACTCTTCCTTACTCTGACCTACCTTGCCTTGCTCAACACACACACCTCTCTAGCCTGCCTACTCTTCCTTACTCTGACCTACCTTGCCTTGCTCAACACACACACACACAAACACTCACTAATTTTCAATACTGAACCACCTTACCTTAAGTTACCTAACTCAGTATATATTCTTACCTAGATAATTGTACCTTATCCTAATCTATCCACATTTAACTCCACCCCACTTTATCCTGCACAAATTTATCTCATGTTTGTTAATTACCCAACCTCATCCTTGCTTGATACTTCCTTCCATCCTTCCGCTGATGTTTTCTTCTCTCTGTATTGTACTCTCCTTTTCCCCTGCCATCCACCCTTACCACACCACATACTTATCTACCTGCTTGTACTGTCCCTTCATCCCCATCCCTCTCCCTGCCTCCATCCCCCCCCTGACCTGACCCGCACCATATTCTTCTCTCCCTGCCTGTAATCCCCCCTCATCCCCTTCCCTGTACCTGCCTGTAATCCCCCCTCATCCTCATCCCTCTACCTGCCTGTAATCCCCCCTCATCCCTGTACCTGCCTGTATTCCCCCCTCATCCCCATCCCTGTACCTGCCAGTAATCTCCACTCATCCCCATCGCTCTCCCTGCCTCCATCCCCCCTGACCTATCTCACACACCATACTTCTCTTCCTGCCTGTAATCCCCCCTCATCACCATTGCTCTCCCTGCCTCCTTTCCCCCTTGACGTATTTCACACACCATACTTCTCTACCTGCCTGTAATCCCCCCTCATTCTCATCGCTCTTCCTGCCTCCATCCACCCTGACCTATCCCACACACCATACTTCTCTCCCTGCCTGTAATCTCCACTCATCCCCATCCCTGACCCTGCCTCCATCCACCCTTGACCCGCCCCACACCACCACACACAGAGCTGAGCCCCGGGTGTGCGAGGAGCGAGACCAGTTCCTGCCTGGGCGGGGCTCTCGGGGGGGTACCCTGACCTCCCTCTCCGGCCCAGGCTACTCCCGCCCCCGCCACTCACACACACCCCCGCAGACTCCCCCCTTCCCTGGCACCTTGTGAGTAGACAAAACAGATGCCCTTGATGGAATTGCTTGGGTTCTTGAATTGTTTTGATTATTGGTCCATTCTGCTGTCTGTTTCTTTTATATTTCTTGTGTTTGCATTAGGAATGATTTGCATTATGCTTGTGTCAAGTTTGGCTTGTTTTCCTTGTTTGTCTTCATCTTTGTTTCCTTTCAAGTGCAATACTCTGATTGTTATTATTTATTGCCGGTTCTATTTTTTCTGATGTGTTATGTTACATAATGATATACAGTATATGCAATTTTATTACAGGTATCTCCTGTTGGAGGTTAATCTCACTACAGTACTCTAAAAATTCCTGAATGATCAAAGTCCTATTTAGTATGTACTGTACTGAGTTTAATCTTGTCATGGAAGATATTTGAAATTATTATTACTCATGTTATTGTGTTCGTTTAATACAGTATGTGATACATGGATATATACAGTTGGCAAAATATGAATTACGACAACTTTTGAGGGAACGTTAAGTATATTGATGTACATTTCCTTTTGTATAATATACTTATGGTCCCTACAAATAAATGTGGATGTTGATATAGTTAATGTTCCATCAGTATTTGTCGCAATTCATATTTTGCTAACTGTTTATTCATTTTACGAACAGACTATATTATTTTTATATTTTCTCCTTGGTTATATGTATATAGATGTAAATATCACCTACAGTTAATTGCCTCAAGACTCATTAGCTCAAAATTTCTTATTATGCTTTTCTGTAACCGTTTGATAAGTGTTCTTAACCAAAATAATTTGTTTACCTTGTTAACCCATGTGTGACGAGCTTTGACCAACCACAGACGGTGTTTATGATATTGGTCGAGAACATTTATCAAAGATACAGAAAAAACAGACTGTACTCAGGCCCTTACAATTCTTTTTTTTTTTTTTTTTTTTTTTTTTTTTTTTTTTTTTTTTTTTTAGTAATGTCATAATATTTAGTTGTAGTTAAGGTATGTGATTGATTTTAACTTTTTTTTTTTTATGCTCTAAAGATACAGCACATGTAGTAAGCATAATTAATTTAAGTTTCGTTTTGTTTAGTTATTCCCCTTGCACCAGTGATTTGTATAAAGGTGTATACATAATAATATTGACTCTTATTTCAGGAACAAAATCAGTGTGCAGTTACAATCCATAATGTGTAGTCCACCCAGGAAAGATACAAGGGAGCAAACACAAGTTGTCCATTTTTAAGTACAGTACTGAATTGTAATGCCTCTCTATGTCATGGGCTGGCCTATGACTACATGGACTTAAGGGGGGCCATTTATAGTTGGAGTAGTGTGTGGCCATTGTAGAGAAAGGATCAGTTGTATTAAATGTTCTTCAATATTTTATCCTGGATGGACAAGTCATTATGAGTAGCAACTACACAACGTGATGTGTTGGTCCGTATGCAAAAACATCCATGGTGTTGATGATGGTGTTGTGGTATTGGTACCATGGGTCTGTCTGTGGTGTCGTTGTACCGGTACCACACCATCATCAACACTATGGATGTTCTTGCATTAGGCCCATTATTTTATTTCCATCATGACACTTGGCTGGAGGCTTTGTTGGTGGTGTTGAGACGGTTGATTTGATTGACTGGAAGGAAAACTATGATGGCTGGACAACAGCTAGATTTGCCCAAAATAATACTAGATAACGAAACAGAAGCTTTGAAGGAAGAAATAGGAAAGGAGGATAATTGGTTGACTCTGGATCAAAGGGGTTGTTGAGTTTGTTGTATGTATGTATGTGTGTGCGTGTGTGTGTGCGTAGGTCTGACATTACTGATTACAACCCTAGCAGTACTTCTGGCAATTGTAGAGGCTTTTAATGGAACTTTACTGTGAATTAGTGATTCAAACAATAAGAAAGCTGTAGATAACCTCAAAAAAGGGATTCTGTAGGTTAGACAAAGTCTAATGATTCCTCCCGACCGTGACACAAAACATAGGCTATGCTGAGGCAGTGTATTTCTTGGCATGGGATTGGAGGAGTCCGTAGCCTCCAATTCTTCACCTGTGTAACTGGTCCTTTAACTACCTAAAGTGCTATTATGAAATGCTATTATGGTGGGGTCGAAAGAATGGTGCCAGAAAGAATGTTATCTGTTGTTGTTGTTGAAGTTCCTCAAGCTGTCTGGCCGAGCAGCCCCGAGCTCCTGAGGAAGGTCATGGCCTGAACCGGGCTTTCCCACAGTGCCCTCAGAGAGTGTATGTTGTGTTGTTGGCGAGTGTGGTTGTGTGTGTTGCAGTCTTCAATAATGTGTTTAATAGAATGGGGTGCTGTGTTGCATCCCGGACAGGCATCCGCAATGGCTCCATCCAGCCTCTTCTGATATGTCAGAAGGGCCGGGTGGTGGCCACACCGCAGCCTGGCCAGGTGGACTCTGTCCTCACGGGGAAGGGAGGATTCGGATGGGTGGATGTCAGGAGGTCGTGCATGCAGCTGAGTGTTGTTTTTGAGTGTTTGGATGGATTGATGAGTGATTTGAGTATGGATGTGTTGCTGGAGATTGGTTTGGGGTGGGCAGGGTGTAAGAGATGATAGTATTTGTGTATGGTATCGTGTACTGGGTGTTGTTTTGATGTTCCTTGGCATGTGTGGGTGTTGTGCCATGTAGTGTAGTGGATGGTGTGGGTTTGTGGAGGCTGCAGCAATGTTATCTGTAATATATATTGGTAGAACTCGTCTCGCATCACATGGGGAAACCTCCAGCCAAAAGCCATGAAGGAGACTTGTGTGTTCTGACATACAGTATACAGTACAGCCATGATCAAGAGTCCCATTGTCTTTAACTGCCGGATGGTAAATTTTCAATATTCCAGTTTTCAGTAAATTTTCAAGATTCATGTTTTCAGTAAATTTTCAAGATTCATGTTTTTCAGTCCATGATATTTCAGGCACTGTAAGTACATAGTCAGGAAAATACAACGGGACTGTTAAGATGGGATTCTCTTGTTAGTAAATTGGAAGACTACTGATTCTTTCAATCTATGCCAGGAAACAGACGACCTTAATGTTACTAATAGGGGATATGCTTCATGGTATAGTTTGGAGGAATCAGAAACATTTCCGTTCACCAACAAAAGAATCTCCCCTTAACTATGGCCTTGCAGTTGACAGCATTATTTAACTTATTAGCCACATACTTGTATAATATGAGCCTGGAGATTTTAGAGTGGTGTATTCTGAAGCAATCAATACCTCAATACTGTAATTGGTTATGATTAGAAAATACTTAATAACTTTGATATCTAATGTTTTCTAATTCTTTTCTTAACCTGTTACATTTTCTTTGTTGTTTTTTCATTGGGAGTTTGTAGTGTATCTCTTGATCTCAGTTGTCAGTTACTAGAACATTATTATCTTTTCTTGCTAATTGGTTCATATTATACTGAAAGGCTTTAAGTGAATCATATGCCATTAATTGTATATATATTGTACCGTATGAAAGTATATTTATTCTTAATGCATTCATAAAGAAGGAAGAGTTGTGAATTGTATTATATGCTTAACTTTCATTTCTTTGCTTTGTCAAGTATAGTAGAATACATTTTTATTTTTTAATGCGAGATACATAGTGAAATTAGTGAACGGATTAGTTATGTAATTTTATGTTTGCCATTTCAGCCTAAGAACCTTTCTAATATGACTAGCATATTTTATTTTAGCTGTGTTTAGTTTTATTTAGTTTTAGGGAAGACTTTTTGGAATAAAGGGATTTAATTCCCATTCCTACAGGTTACAGTATACCATACTAAATTTCTGAGTATTATTTACTAGTTGATGTTTGTTGGAGGTGAAAACCAGAGAGCAGATGATGCACATATTGTCATTTACTAACCATGGAAAGTCATAGTGCTAATGCGAGTTGGTATAAGATGAACAGAAGTTCCATCATGATGTAATGCAATCATATATTTGACTGCTATATATGATGTTGGGATTGCTATTTGTCTCATACCAACTTGACAAAACTGTTTATTAGCTGTTCATTATCCACCACTTATTGGGTCATGAAATATAACTATTGATGGTCTCGTTCTCCCCCCGCTCCCACTCGCTCTCGCCAAACCTTGGTGGATTCTCTGCGTAAGTTTCCACTTGTCTGATACTAATAATGCCAGGGAATATATGTACTAAAGGCTTTTGCCCCTATGGAATGCATATTGATAACTCCCTCTCACTAACAATGACCACTACATTTTTTATTCATCATGTGAGGCCTTCAGAATAGATACAGTGTACAACCATAAACCTTAATTCCTCGCTCACCCAGGACAGATGTAGTCAAGTTGAGGCATAGTAGCTCTGTGGTATAATGACATACAGTACTGCTTCTTTGGTTATACACAAACAAACTCGTCAACATCAAGAGTGTGTGCTGGTTTGTATATAAACAATGCGCCTAAATTTGTCGCACAGAATAGGATACCCGCGTACATTCCAACTCGTTTGTCCCGGGTTGGCTCGAAATTATGGCTCACGGCTGATACACTATACACCAATCAACTGTCCAGATAATATTACTCTCGTGCCGCTCCTACTCTGAAACATTCCCAGATCCATGAACCTTCAGAAGAGGAATAGCATGAGAGATATTTTCCTGGATTGGTTGGTCTTACATTCATATTGTGATGGTCTCTTAAACACCCTGTACTGCACTGGGATGTTTGTTTAGGGTCAGTCAGTCAGTCAGTCAGTCAGTCAGTCTTTGCATCATAAAATAAACTTCATGCATGTTTGTATTTCTTTTATATCTATTATTTATTTATTAGCTGTGGAATCCTGCAAGCTTCTCTGTAAATGTTGGAACTCTCAAATTTAGAAAAAGACAATCAAACTGTCATAATTTTGTGTGCATCTCTATAGTGTGCGTTTACCTCTGTGTATGTCTGTGTGTGTGTGTGTGTGTGTGTGTGTGTGTGTGTGTGAGAAATGTCTCGGCTATGAATGCCCTTATTCCTCTGTTTGGTGTCACACCCTGCCTCCACATGTTACCTTCAGGCTGTGCTCATCAAAATATTGAAAACAAAACTTCATATTTTTCTAAAACGTCCTGTCCAGTTTTACACAAATCAAATATTTTTCTTGACAAATACTGCCGTAGCTTCTTATTTTTTCAGTATTGCAGCAGTCTCTTTTATACACATATATTTTTCTGTTCCCCAATATCAAAAGAAATTGTTTCATATGTCACAATGTTGAATCCACACTAAGGGTAGGCTAGTAAAATATCTGTTACCCTTACCATAGTTTTTCACATCGGTATTTCCAAACTGGATTCAGATCAGTACTACAGTATATTGAATTCTGTAAAAAAGAGTCCCGTACCCTGGCTATGACTTGTACCGTATACTCTATTTTAAATTCATGCTGCTAAAATCCCCAATTGTATGCTATACCTGAGAATCCATACCTGTAATTCAGTGTTTCTAGCCATTGTAAGACCGACGACCCCCAAGTGCTTGCCTCTCATGTCTTGATTCGTGTCCTCTGCGATGCTTAAGGGGAGATTCTTTTAAGGGTAAATTGGAGGGCTACCGATTCCTCCAAACTATGCCGTGAAACAGATCCTTCGTCAAAGTAACATTAAGGTTGTCTGTCTCCTGGCATAGTTTGGAGGAATCCGTAGCCTTCCAATTTACCAGCAAGAGAATGTCCCCTTAGATATTTCTTGAGGGGTTATGATGTCACCAGAAAGTTTATTATATAGGCTGCTGATTCCTCTGTCAACTTTGGTGGAATCTTTAAAGTCTCTCAATATGTCAACAACTTAAAAAAAAACGTTTAGAAAAAAAACAACGAACTGTGCTTGGTTCTTTTGCCTGTCATTATGCTCCCTCCTAGAACAGTACTGTGTGTACTTGCTGATCTCTGATGCCTCCCTCGCTCCACCTCATTAGTCACTCATAGTTTGAGGTCTAGTGCATTTTATATAACCTGGCAAAAGTGCACCGCTCTCCAGCCTCATTGTTTTTTTTCTTTTCTTTTGGTAGATGTCCCACAGTCCAAGATGAAATATACCAAATTTAACTTTGGCAATATCAATCATTATAATTTAGTACTGTATATTATATTTCTTCGTGTGAATTCACGAGCGCCCAAAATACAAACGTTAAAGCAATGTTGCAATTTGTACGTTTCTTTACAAATTATTAACTCCGAAATCTACTAAAAACAAGTACCGTACAATACTATTATACAGAATTTAGATTGATCAAGGTGAGGTGGAAGGGAACTGCTGCATTTCCACCTGTTTAAATATAAATGTACTACTGGAGGAGGGAGAGGCATGAAGAGACACAAGGACACACCAATAGAACAACTCAAAGGGAAAACTTGGTTGGTGTTCAGGTGTTAATTGTTGGTTTAAGGGGAGAGTGGCTTAATTGTTGGTGAATTAGAGGGCTGAGGGTTCCTCCAAACTGTACCATGAAACAGATTCCTTATTGGTAACACTGGAGTTGTCTGTTTTTTGGCATAGTTTGGAGAAATCAGTCACCCTCCATTTCACCCACATGATATTGTTCTCCTCTTAAAGGGAGTATGAGATTGTCAGAAGGCTGGGGGCTACCGAGTCCTACAATGAACTGAACTGTATCACAAAGTAGACTCCCATATATTTATATAGATTCTGTTTTGTGGCATTGATTGAAGGGTTTGGTAGACTCTAATTTTGCTGACAACATTACTAACTCCATAACAATTGAAAATGAAAACAGAACAGTGAAACCTCAATAAAACAAAAATTAATATCTTATCATCTTTGTTTACTTATTATAGGCCTAGGTAGAGAATATAGAGATAGTATGTCTATATTCTATACAGGATGTGAATCAAAGATGTAGTACAGTATGTACATTCACAGTATTATTGCAGTACAAATTACTTAATATGAGAAAACTGATTGACCTGTACGTGCAGTTTTCATTTAAAGATGCCAGCTAATTATATTTATAATGTTGTGACAAATATAAAAATGACTGACTACAGCCATATTCTTATGTCATACCTTTACTTGGAACTTGCATGTTATAAACACTACATGACAGTGTGTTCCTTCAGCTTCTTCTAAACACAATGGGTCATATTATTAAACATCTTCAAGGAAAAGGTGTTTCGTCACTAAATTCGCATTGCAAAATAATAAGAATTGTGCGACGAAAAGAAATTTTCCTCGGAGTAGTATAATTAACCCACCCAATGTCCTTCTCTTATGGTGTTAATGTACAGTACAGTACTACATTCTGTACAGTATTTTCATTCCACTTTACATGTTGTTTGGATAATTTGTTGGTGTCATAATACTCACTTACTGAAAACACAAATGTTGAAAGTTTACTTATGCTGTAGATGAATGTACAGTACTACTTGTCTAATCCAACATGTTAAGCACTCTGTATATCTATGGAATGTGTTGTCATCTTCAAGCCTCTAATACAAGAGGATAGTTTTGCCAGGCACCAACAGTCAAAACAACACTAATGAATTAAACAGTCATGAGTAAAGGTGTGGTTAAGAATATGATTGCAAGTTCCCTGTAATGCTTAGAAAGGTAAGAGTTTGAGATGAGGTGTCACTGTAGTTCAACATATAGGAAATAAAGGAAATAAATGTCAGTTTTAGTTGGTGGTTTGTTTCTTGAGTCTGATTTGCAATTTAGTATACAGTGATCAAAATAACATCCCAGTCATCTAATCAAACCTACTCGCATAACTTCAGAGTACTCAAGTACAAAGTCACAAACATGAATTTATAGAGTGTAAGACCATTAAAAAAATAAATGGGGTATTGATGATGATGGTGATGATAATGTAAGACTACCCCACATTATGAGTACATGGGGACTGTTTTATCATGCCTCTCTTTGCTATGAAACCCTGGCATCAGTGATAAGAATAGATGGATACACTTCCTGCTGATCTTGCCATAACAATGGTTCATGTCTCAAAGAGTTGAGTGTAGCAGCTTCTTACTGTTTACATTCCTTGTTGTGGTAAACATACATACACTGCAAGTGTGGGTGAAGTATTATCTGGGCTTGATCTCTAATGTGCTGAGAAGAGTTAGCTCAGGTACAAAGAGGTGTTCCATATCCAAATTAATCACAAAGAACTGTGCTCCAGGAGGACACTTTTGTCATCTTGAGTGATATTCATGTTGTCACTGCCACTAACAAGGAAGGTTATAAGCTGTGATTGAGTCTGACCCCACAGTTCTGGTACCATAGTTGTCAACAAGTCTTTCCCATTTATATTTTGCCTTATCATGAAGGCTGACAACTACAGAATTTTGGAATTTAAAGCCAATAAGATTTTCAGTAACGAAGATGTAGCCCAAAAGGTTAACCATGATTTAGATAGTCAAAGGATGCTTCCTCAGAACTACAATACAGGGTCAATAGGAGTGCTTACTTCTTTTCAACAGAACACAAGATTAACGTTATTACTGTGGTGTTTCATATTGATTAGTATTTATCTGTAGGACAAAGTTGACTCATAAAATGTATCCCCCGTTTTGGCTGATTGGTTGAGTGTGAATGTGTATTACCTTAACCAGTTAGCTACAAGAGGGACAGGGTATATGGGTCAGATTACTACATGGGTCTGGACTAATCTAGTTACACAGGCAGGAGTTTTGGCTGAATTAATCAGTGGGGTGAGAATTTGTGAGTCAGGTTGGTATGGGAAGTCAGTAGTGTAGTTAGGGTCGTACCAGTGTATATACAGTATTTCTATTTTATACAGTAGTCTCTATATCCTCTCCCATTTTATATCGGTATGTTTACTGCCATTTTCTGAAATTTTGAAGCTTTTTCTTATTTCTTATGGTGTGTAGAGCATCTTATATGTAAGTATTATTGAGTCTTATATTCATGTAGTATCTTCATTTCGTTTATTAATATTAATTTTGCTTGTTGCAATTTTCTACCCAGTTGTGTATATTTTTTTACATGATAGGAAGCTTGCACTCCTAAGTTGCTCATTAGCTTGTACTGTACTGTACATACCATCTGATTACAAGTAGTGTATGAGTATTACACAGATTTATTGATGGAGTAATTGTTACTCGGAACTATTCCTCACATAAAGTAAATGACAGCTGTACCTGTTTACAAATACAGTGTCATATAGCAGCAAGGGGTGAGGTGTTTCTACTGGGTTAAAGAATATACACTGTATAGTTCCCTAATTAGTACCAGAGCTGCTGCTTATCACTTATCACTTTATCATTTGTGTTCACCCAAAATTCATCATCTCATGTACTTGTTATGTTTAATATATTTGTTGAAATACTGTACCTTATCTAT
This sequence comes from Petrolisthes cinctipes, assembly GCA_033782935.1. Classification (NCBI taxonomy): domain Eukaryota; kingdom Metazoa; phylum Arthropoda; class Malacostraca; order Decapoda; family Porcellanidae; genus Petrolisthes; species Petrolisthes cinctipes. The sequence goes on from JAWQEG010006606.1 coordinate 28,204, forward strand.
TTCCTCTTCACTCTGCTCCTTGATGTCTTTTGCTTCTTTTTCTTCTTTACATTTTTGTCCATTTTACATTCCCATTCAGTATTATATTTTATTTTGCACAGAACAATGTTTTGCAGTATTTTCATTCCCCTTCCCACTCGGCCATTCACATCATTGATTCAGATTTTTTGAGTCATCCCATCATCCTTCATTCTTTTGTGTGTTCTTAACTTTTGAGTAAATTTTGCATCTGCTATTCCATTTGGTTTTCTCTTTGTTTTCTAATTTACTATACATGCCTTCATTGCATTGGTCTCCTTTCTGAAGTCTAACATTCCTTGACTCTGTGCTTATTTTTTTCAATTTTCCTTATTACTCTTGTGTTGTGATTTAGTGCCATTTTTCCTCTGTTGTATTTTCTGGCACTAGGATGTTATTGTTATAGTTATTGCTCTATTCCTTGTTTTTTCATCACTTCTTTACATTGTGGTCAGAGTTTGTCATTACGGGGATACTCTCTTGATGGTGTACTGGAGGGCCACTGATTCCTCCGAGATGTGCCACGGAACAGAACCCGTACTTGTAACTCCGAGGTTGTCTGTTCCCCGGCATAGTTTGCAGGAATCAATAGTCCTCCAATTTCACCAAAAAAGAGTCAATTCTCCAATTAATCCTCTCCTCTGTGTTAACCCTTGGACAACGTGAATCCTCTTGGCATCTCATCTTGCCATAGGAAAGTGCAACAGACAAATTAATAAGAAAAAAATATTAAAAGAAAATCCTTAAACTGTAATCCTAGACATTCTATTGTATACTGTGATAAGGCCAACAAATACCAGACAGCTTAAAGCCACACAAAGCAACCCCAATCACCCAAGGGTTAACATTAAAAACAATACAATAGACCATGCAGTATTTGAGCATTTAAGAACAGTTAATTATTTCTCTACTGTACAGAACAACAATACTGCAAAGTTTATCTATCTATGCCCACTTACATGCAGAGACAAAACTGATATTTCCACTTTTATATTCAGGAAAACATGGACATTGTTCTTAGTACCATTTAGGTTGAACCAATATACTTCCAACCCCCATACTATTGCCAACACTATTGAGGTCTCACTGTAAATACCTATACTAAACTAAACTAAGCGATGGGTGCCCTGTGCAAGTTAGCGAAGTCATGTGTTATCGCCACGGCTATTGCAGAAACGGGCGGCTCTACCACAGTGACGGGATGGGCGGAGGTGGAGGTGGAGGAGGAGGAGGGGGTGGTGGAGGCGGAGGAGGAGGAGGGGGTGGAGGAGGAGGAGGAGGAGGAGGGTCGGCCCCCACCACAGTCAATAACCGGGACAACCACCACCACCACCACCACCACAACCACCATCACCACTCCCACAGTCACTCCCTCGGCCCCAACCACGGCCAGTACGCCACACTCTCCAAGCAGTGCAAGACCCTCGAGTCATCAGACTTCTACTAAACCTAAACAACAAAAACAGCAGGAGCAAAATAACCGACAGAGAGAGAGAGATTTGGATTTTTGCCTGTGTCCACACCTATCTACTTTTTACACTACACTCATCCATTACCTTCAACACCTTTATTTGTTTTCTGTGCATTTTTGAACGCCTTAATTAACACTGTAGAAGTCTTTGTACAATAATTTTTTATATTCTAGATAGCTCACATATATTTCTATTTTTATTTTTTTCATCCTTCCTCATTCAGATTCTGCAATTCATTTTACTCTAAGAAAAAACAACTTTAATTTCTAGCATTTTCCTTTATGCTTTTATCTTTAAGTCAACCATTTCTTGTATCTTTATCCTACTGTATTTTATATTTGCTCAACACCCAGGTCATCCATCCTCTGAACACTATTGGATTCTGTCTTTACACTTCCATATTCTGATCTCTTGTGTTAAAAAAATTAATGACATGCATATACTGTATATATATTTATTTTCCTACTTACAGTACATGTACAGTACTTTTATATTTATTTTATCCTCGGTACAATCATTGATTTGCCTCATGAATGCTGAACATCATTGCATTCAAATTATTTTTGCATGGGTTGTATTTTTGCCTCATTTTGTGTTATTTTGTATCATATGGCCACTTTGTCAATTTTTGATGTCCAAGAAAAAATACCTTTCTTAATTATTGCACCAAATAATTCATTTTCAAAATACTGTACATCAGACTAAGATCCTTCTTATTGTCCTGTCCATTATCAGTTGACATGGTACAGGTTTCTTTAAGAGTGCTAAGGTTTTGTGGGCTCCTGAGGCTACAGATTCCTCTAAACTGTAAGTAAAAAATATAGTGCTATACCTCAGGATGAGTGATTTGTTTTCTGGCATTAGTTTGGAAGATTTTGTAATTCCCAGTATTCTCACAAAGTCTTCTGAACACACCATGAGTTAAATTCCTGAACACAACCAACATCAGTAATTCGTCTCCCACTGTGGGCCCCATGCAAGAACATTGATGGTGCTGTTGATGATGGTATGGTAATGGTACGATAACTCCCTAGACACAATACAGAGCCATTGTACCATTCCTGTACCATTGTCAACACCATGGATATTTTTGCTTTACGGTCATGTGTCTCTTTCTTCATCAACTATGTGTGTAATGCCTTCCTTTCCTTATTGCTAGCTCCCCCTTTATCAGTCAATGCAAACTTACCTTAATTAACCCACTTGCCATTTATCTTTTAAGGACCCTGTGATTGTGTAAAGACCTGGTGGCTTCTCATTCCTCCTGACTATGCCACGAAACCAGCTTCTTCAATATAGATGGTGTTTTGTGGTAATATTTGAAGGACTCACTGACCTCCAATTTTCTGGATACAACACGGGGTCCCTTAATACTGTGTTGTTCTTCACTCGTCAGAATTACTACTACAATTGAGTCACAAATACACTACATAACTTACACCACTCTGTTCTCTTCCCTCGGGTGCTTTCAGATTTGCCAGGCAGGACTCGTGTTGAGGAAACCGCGATGTTGTTTGAAAATCGGAGGTTAGCGAGTCCTTCAAACGTTGCCAATGAACACCACCTACATTTAGGGAGTTTTTTTTGTGGCATAATTAGGAGGAATCAGACGCCTCTTATTTTCATACATGATCACAGGGTCCTTAACAGTCCTATGATTTTAATGGACGGGAAAGATTAGTACGGCATTTGCTTCATGTGTTGGTATCAAAGTAAAACAAACCAAGAGCCATATGCAAGAATATCCGTGGGGTTGACGACGGCATGGTACCGATACAATGACTCTGTTGTTTGTCTATGGAATCATCATACCAGCACCGCACCATCGCCAGCACCACGAGTGTTCTTGAATACTGCCCCAAGACTCGGGTTGGAGACAGATGTTGTTGTCACTCCCCCAACTTGTATGTACAGTATAAATTTTCAGTGGTACATCTCGAATTCCTTTGTTGATGTAGAAGTGCACGTGTTACTTTTGGTGATTTATTTCTGCGGCTCATGGTAAATTTCCACAGCCGATATCATTACTGTAGGTTGCATATGATCGGCTGATACCATACAGGACTCTTATTAACCTTTTAGAGTGGTCAGTTTCGGCCAATCACCCGCCACTTTTTATTGGGGATATCAGCCATGGAAATTTACCGTCTATGGTAGAATGACTGAACCATTGATGGATTGTTTTGGATTTTATGTTGATGTATGTAGCTGTGTTGTGTTTTTAGTTCAGTACGTCATTAGTTAGGGAGAAAGTTTTTGCAGTACAGTATTATGGACTCTGCTTAGTACATCAAAAAAAATGAATTAAGTACAGTACAAGATTAGTGCATTCATGTTTTTATATTACTTAATTTTTTTTTTCTCTGGAGGTGTGAATTTCCCATATAATTATAGTGGAGTTACAGTGTGGTATTTATTTAAGGTCCCTCATGGCACTTTCCCTCTGGCTTTCCCCAGCATCAAGAGTCATATGCAAGAAAAGTCAGTGTTTACGTGATGGCAACAACTGGTGTGATTTTATTGGGTTGGGTCCGTGGGTGCAGTGTGAAGTCATCGTACAGTAATACCTTGTTTTCTACTGGTGTTGTCGGTGTGTATTGCATTGTTTGTATTTTAATGAATCTGTGTACAGTATACTTTCTTTGTACATGACACACCCATAAACCCAGTGGATAATGAGGGTTACCTGTACTGCCCACGGATTCACAGGAAACGGTAAAATTGAAAACAACATTGAAAAATAAGGGATTACAGTACTGTTGTGTTCATAGTGAGTAGTTAGCCCATGACTTTCCTTATAAGACTGACAGGTAGAGAATTATTGTACAATGGTAGATAATGTAAGACTGACTTGTACTTGATAAACTTGAACAATATTAAATGAATTAAGACTTTTAAGTGTCATGGGAGCCCTTAAGTTGACCACCATCCACATTATCTCCTTTCTTATTAAGTGTTCTGTATTGATAGAAAGAACTCATTGTGTTAGCATTATTGTCTCTGTATACAGTAGGCAGTTTTTCAATAAGAAGAAAATTTACATCAACCTTTTGTACATTTCCATCATGAAGATACTGTATATATGTATGATGCACCACTCAGAAGGTAGCAGCTCTTGTTATTTGGTTCATAGAAAAGTCTTCAGTGTTTTGTAGTGAATATTAAATGTTAAATTATTATACTGAGTTCATCAGATGCATAGTACAGTACAGTATATTGTATGAAATTTTGTAATTTACTGTGCTGAAGATTTAATTATTAGTGAAGCTAACTTTTCAAGTCACTAAAGAGTAAACACCAATGATAGCTTCTGTCAGTAATGTTGTTTCTTTAACAGTTTGTCAGGGTAGTACAGTACTTATTTCCAGTACATTATGCAGTCTACTAAATATAAACACAAAGTTTTGCCAATAACACTTAGTTATTATAAGAAGCATCATGGGATTGTGCAGTATAATATTTCCTCTTTCAGTTACTCTCTTTGACTGTATAGTAGTTTAACTCACAGCATAAATTTACTGGCATATTGTACTGTACTTTTGATCTGCATTCATATATCATCTACAGATTTTCAGTACAGTATGTCTTCAAATCCTGCATGATCTTATGCTTTACTTTTCCTTCAATTTTACAATACTTTACTGTACATTTATAGTTTGAAGTGTTGTAACCAATAAGAAAGACAACCTGTGTTTGCCTTAGGATTCAAAACACCATAAACACAAAAGTACTGTACTCCATGATCACCTTTTGCCTCTTGATAGTTTGTTGCTTCTATCCCACTTCCACATGATTGTAAGATAATATTATACAGTACATGTCACTTCTGCAAACAAGAGAGAGTTGGAGAGAGTTAAGAAGGAAGGAACAGAGAACAGTGAGTAACGACAGTACAATATGAGAGAAAAGTGTGAACTTACAAGAAAAAACAATGACCAATAACGGTAATTATTCTGAAATTAAATGCCATTAAGCACTTACAGAAATGTTTCTCGGTGGCAATGATTATTTGCTTTGGTAATTTCTCCTGATTGAGTGTGAAAATTGCCATGCTTATGTAAGATTTTGGTACATTGACAAGATGAGTAAAAGCAGAAGAGATTTTTGTCAGGCAATCCATAGTGTGAAGCATATTGAAAATGTTTTATATGCTTATTTATTTGTTTGTTGTATTTAAGAATGATTTTTATTCAAAGTACAGTATGGTACTTTACGCTTCAAACTGTACTAAAAAGGAAAAATGTAGAAAACTACTTCAATTTGTCAGCAACAGATTAGTTCCCTTGATGTGTCACTAATATTGTCTACACATTGGTGGTTACTAATTCCTCCAAACTAAAATAAAACACCACCTATATTTGAGGGAGTGTGTTTAGTGGCACAGTTTGGAGGAGTTGGGAGCATTTAGTTTGCTCTTTAAACCATATTACAATATCTTAATGAGTAATGGAAGTGAATGAATACTGGAGATTGTAAATAATATTCAGTTCATTTGGTCAGGTTGTACCAGTGCTGACTTCTCTTATAAATTATTGTTTGGCGATTTTGTTATTTGATTCCTGGCAGGCATGAGACAAGTGTTTGGCAATACTGTATGTATAGTTTGTGTTCTGACATTTCCATTGTTTTTCATTTGTGTTGAATATACAGTAATGGTTGGATGCTTATATAATGGTTCCATTGACATATAGCAACTTTTGTCACACTAAGGATCACATTCAAGAACAGTCACTGGGTGTTAGTGATGGTGGTTGGTACAATGGCTTCATACATTGTCTGTGTAGGCGTTGTACCCAAATTTAATGGAGCCATTGTACGAGTCTTTGCCATCACCTTGCCCATCATTTTCTGTATTGTTGTATAGTATATGGACTTAAATAATCTGAGTGTCAAGGATTGTGAATATCCACCATCCTGTGTATTAATGTACATAATGTACATTAAGTTCCATAATTTCCCTATCACTGATTATACCCAAGTTTCCTTAATGTAGTTTGACCATGTGGTCACTAAACAGTCATTACTTCTTAAGCCAGTGACTGCACAAAGCAAAAAGCAGCAGCAAATGATACATTTTTATGATTGTTTAAGATGAAACACTGCTGACACACCCAAGACTGGAACCCACACCAGGCAGAGCTTCATATTTTACCTAAGGGCCATAATATACAAGAAGAATTGTATGATGAGGAAGACCAGTGAGATGTCTCCAAGTAATGTCTAAACAGTCATTGTACTTTACCAGGTGCATTATCATCATCACTAGTTCTTTACTTTTCTTTTATATGGCCCTTAGAGCTTTGCCTTCTATTCTTTTACTATGTGTGTGTTATTTCCAATTTTCAACCATTTTTTAGGATAATATGGTACAGTTCTGAGTCCGAGTCTGGGTGCAGAATCTATATACAATACAAGCAAAGTCCTGGACCAGACAGTGACGGTATTCAAAACAATGGGTCCGTAGATATCACTTAGAGCCGTCTTACTTATCAAAGTATCATCATTATCATCATCATTATCATCATTTCATCCAGGAACCATTGTAATTGTACCATTTATTATCGTCACTTCTCCCTGAACTTTCCTTGCACTGTATATATGACCTCAATTCAAGTTCTGTGAGTTGTGTTTCTTCTTAAACAATATTGTATGTCTGGGTCAGACCCATACAGTATATATATAGATAAACAACTTTTATAATGTACAGTAATTAAGGTATGTAGTAGTGTTTGTAAGAGTGGTGTACATATATTTTTCTTCCTCTCTATTGTAAGATTTCCCAGTCATAATGGTGTGTGTATTCCTGACTGCATACTCTATTTAAATGCTCAAAAGAAAACTACATTTAATTGGTTCTGTGGCAGAGGTTTGAGTAGGAGAGAAAGAGACGTGGTGACATGTTGGCAGTGTTTATGGATTAAACAGTAAGCTGTGTTCATGTGTCACAAGTCTGAGATTATTTCTTGTTGCTTACTGTACATCCCTCAAACTCCATTTCTATCTTGCTCTAATCAGAGAAAAACTTGTTGAGATTATTTCTTGGGTGCTATACATCCTACATCCCTCAACTCTTTTTCAATAGTCCCCTACTCAAAGAAGAACTTGTTTCAGGGGCCTGTGGTATAGTCTGCATGTTCAAAGTTAATGATAACTCCAAACTATGCCTGGAAACAAACAACCAAGGCTATAGATGCTGAGGTAACATGTTTCTCGACATAGTTTGGAGGAATCGGTAGCTTTTACTTTTTCAACAGCAGCACAGGCCCCTTACATAGAGTGATAATTGTGATGGTTCTCTAAATATGCCAGTTGATCTAGTCATACACTGGGCCACATGTAAGGAATGTCATGGGCTGCCCGATAAAAACTGTGATTATTTCGTTGGCTTAATAGACGCTACACGGAGTTATCGCTTCAATCAGTAACATCTCCGCTGCCATGAATTTTCTTCCATGTGGACCAAAGTACCAAGTGCAAGAGTTAGTAATGGTTTTATAACGCACAAAGAAGATGCTGAACTGAATTTTTTTTTCTATTGGTAAGATACTCCTCCCCGGTAGAGTATATGCCTGATAAATTTATAAATTAATTTCTCCTAGGCATATCATTCTGTTTTTTCAGCTATTAATCCTTATGCTATACTGTATATATGATACAATAATGGTAATAGTGAATGAGATGGTTATCATGTTCTTATGTATGAACCCAGTGATGTATTATAAAGGGTGAAAGTGGTATATTTTGTCCCAGTAAACAAAACCATGGTATAGATCATAAATATTTACGTTTGAGTTAATTCTTAGGAAGGTCTGAGATGCTCCTTAGGGTGCTTAAGTAATTAATTATTATATTGTCAGTTTGATCAAATACCAGGTTGATGTAGCAATTAGAAGTGATCCTCCTCCTCCTCCTCACTGTATAAAATGTGTTCAGTTTAAATTTCAGTGCCGGGTGCACTGATGATAGCAAGGAATATAAAATATAACTATATTAGTTCTTTATCTTGCTATATATATTGTATCTTCAAAGTCATAACTGCAAAGAAGTGAATTACCCATATGATGAAAGTATTTGCAAAATAATATAAAGTTAAAACCAGTCACCTACTATATTATATATGAGTTACAGTAGTGTGTTGACATTTTAATTTTAATTTTGAAGACTGCCTTTGTCACACAAAGTAAATCCAATCATGAAGCCAATACATTTAGCATTTAAAGCACACTGGATATGACACATGCATAGATGAGGGAAGCTTTTGATCCTAATTCAGTGATAACTTTTCTGAATGTACAGTATAAACGTTTTGTATTGCTTACAAAATCATGGAAAACCTATTGAATGGAGTATTGTAATTTTTTATGACAAATGCTTGTGTGATGTTCTGAGGTTATGCTTAGTGTAATGTACAGTACTGTAGTTGATAAAATAATTGAACAGTATTAGTCATTCATTCCGTAGGACTAACAATTTGGTAAACAAAAGTGCTCGGTTAAATTTGGTGTCATTATATTTTCACTGTATTGTACATCGGGGCTGAATATTTGAGGACAAATCCTTTAGAAAGAAGTTTAGAATAGTAAAGTTGATGATAGGGTGGGGAGAAGACGACTATATGTAGACACATATTTGATATGGGTTTGGCAAAATACTGAATAGGTGTTGGTTTCCATTGCTAGTCTTTGTGAGGCAGTGTTTCTGAACTGACTAATGTAGTTTGGTTTGGTCAATTGAAGATAATGAAATCAGATTTATTTATGTGGAAACAGTGAGTATTTTGTAGAAGCAGTGAGCATTTTTGTAGAGATTGAGAAAGACAATAGTTGAGGTCCTGAGAGAAGAGGTTGGAGATTGAGGCCTTGACAAAATTTAATATACTGTTAGAGGTACAGTAGTTTTTACAATTGATATGATATCATTAATAAACACAACTAATGAACGTTGACATAGAAACAAACATCAGATCTATACAGTATACAGCCCTGTATATGTATGTGAATAACATGGGTAATGAATGACTTGATGGCAATTATAATCTTCAAATCTTAATAGACTACCTTGGGAGAGTTTGAATGTAATGCGCCTTTTTTCAAGCCAAACTGAGGATACTTATTAATTTATCTCTCACGGCTCATTATCAAGGCACCACCTGAGATAGTAATACTCTTTATTCTGACTGGAAAGCTGTACAGTAGAGTTTAAGTGGGTAAGATATTCTTGGTAAATTGGAGAGTGCTGATTCCTTCAAACCTCGCCACAAAATGGCCTCCCCGAGCATACTATAGGTACCGGTACTGTTCTGCATCACAGTTTGGAGGAATCCGCAGCCTTCCGTTCACCAACATCACAGGTCCCTCTAAGTAACTAAATAGTATCCCCACTTGATCACCTTCCATGAATGTGTTTTAGTAGGAAATTGTATTAGATAGCATTAAAAAGTCAAACTGCAAACTGTTGAAGACGGCCTAAATAAATAATGTAAATCTGGAGGGATGCTATAACCCAAATTGTGTTGTAAATGTCTCTTGTCAGTAGGTCAGTGTTTATAGTCAATATTACTTATAATATTAATAATGGTAGTCATAATCTTGTATGTGTTATTCCCCTGCCATTGTAAATTTTTACTTGTCAGGGAATCAAGCCATGAGGGAATGAATGGCATTTTAATCTATCATTTCTTTATTTCATGGAGTGTGTCAACTTTCATGGTACATACATACATACAGCCTCCCACACCATTTAATCTGTATTGTCAGTCCTCTCTCTTTACCAAATAATAACGGTACAACACTGGCTCGTAATTCATAGGCAGTTAACACCTAGAGAGGGATAGATGTGAAGTCACGTGTTGAATGAGACTGTAAACAAAGAGTGTGTGGGAAGCTGTACAGTAATTATAGCTAGACATGGGAAAATTCATGGGCTAGACAAAGGCTCCAATCAATCATGTGCATGGAGTTGTCTTATTGTTGAAGGGGTCATCGTCATCATCAAGCCCGGATGTTTTCTCGTGTACTGTCCACACACAGATCTGCTACCACCACATGAAAATCCCTGAACAGCACAACACTATAGTCTCTCCCCTATAACTCCACCATTCTTGTAGCTGGTTAATCAAAGAGGGTTGCTAGTAACCAGTCGGCTATGATGTTCAGTACTGTAGATGAATAAACCCCAAACACAGAGAATGATGAGGGAATATAACAACCGTATCATTGGTTGGTTCACCCAGCAGTGTCCGACAGATCAGGGATTTTTAGTGTGTGGCATATTCACCATTGAGTTCTCTTCAAATCATGTGCTGTATATTAGTACCCCATCACTATCAGTATTTGTAGCACAACTCCTCTGTCCATTCGAGATTATACTGTTCTTTGCATTTACTGGATAAGAAATTTGTTATGTGTGGATGATTTCTCCACGTGTGTGTGTGTGTGTGTACGTGTGTGTGTGTATTCCATTACCTATAGTGTTTGTAAAGTGAGGATGTATGTACAGTATGTCATGCCTTTTTTTATGTATGCATTGTATATGTTAACTGTCCATTTGTATCCATGTGTATGAATCTGAATGTGTATGTGTGTGGCTTGGAAGGATGTGATAATGTATATTTATAGTGGTATTGTTAAAATGAAGATTATTTCTGATATATTTTCTTTTTTTCTTTTCTTTTATATACTATACTCTATACTGTGCCTCATATATATTTTATCTGTATCTATCTATCTATCTACAGTACCTACCTAACTATCTACTGTACATATATATCTATCTCTCTATATGTCCTTTAGTCAATCTGTCTATCTACTTCTTCATTTTAGTAATACCACACTTAAACTTTTTTTTGTTGCTCTACTTGTTCTTGCTGTAGACTAGAAATACATCCATGTCAGAGGAACATAAAGAATATAATATTATTTGTTTGCATCTAATATGTTTCATACAACTCAAAATGTGTTCTCATTAATTTAAACCATGAGTAATGCAGTACTTGTAGAAGAGTGAAATCCACTAATACTGTACTGTAGTTTGAAGACTCCAACCTGTGTAAGCCTCAGTGAACATCATAAACCATTCAAACACTCAATGGGGTTATGATTTTGTTGTTTTGGTAAATTTGAAGACTCTTGAATTCTCCAACCTGCATCAAGTAACACACCCTTATTATAGGTCGTCTGTTTTGAGGAAGGTTAAGGAGGAATTGGTAGTTTTCAAATCCCCCCAGCAATGAATTAACCCCTCAAGGTCACATGAGAAAACTTTTTGACTTCATGGACTCTAAATGGAGCCATTGTATCGGTCATTGTCTATAGTAAATAATTTTTCAACAGACGGTATTTGTTCAGAGTTGTTATTCGTTGATGCCCCTTCATATTTGTCTGATTCCTTTTACCAATTTTTTGCCATCTGTTTCCATGTACAGTATATGATCTAGTAGTAGTTTTTGCATCATTGAACTGAATTTAACCCAGATTATAGTTAGACACGGTCCTCACTAACTTCTGTAACGGCTCTGAATAGTTTACCGTACTGTCATTGCTCGGTGCGACGTAGGCTGGAGTCCCGGCTCGGTCAGTGGCATTTAGTCTTCAACAACACATCAGACACTGGTCACTAATAACCATATACTTACAACAGTATTTGTAATTCCATTTTTATCATGTTGGATCTGGGGAGAAGAACAGACAGGGCTAGTTTGCTTAGTAGTATTGTAGTGTTCAGTGTATATAGGATGTGTACAGTTGTAGCCAGGTATTTGTGACCACCTTCTTAATTTGATACACCTCCTGCACTTAGGGCATATCATTACTGTACATCGCTTGGTACAGTCTTGGGTAGTCAGAGCTTCAACTAAACCTGAGTAATTGGCAAGTGCTTCCTCCATTATGTGTGATTCCTATGTAAACCGAGAAAAATATTGCCACATGAAAAAGATGATTATAACGAAGGTGGTGAAGAATACTTGACTACATGTACATGATAAGTTAATGAGAATGCATTAATGCCTGTATGGTAAACTGTAAAATATTAACTGAAAGTGATGGAGAGGAAGCTTGTTGTTGAATTATTGGCTAGAGCATCTGTTGAGAGGTACGTCCAATGGTAATAGTAAGAGTGTATCACTTTTGTCATCCATTATTCCTTATACGGTGCAACTTATTTTTGTAGCTTAATGTCATGTGACAAATAATTAAGATAAATATTACTTAATCATGTTCTAATTGCACTTTTGTATGAAGCCACATAATTTAGCGATAACAGTAAAATAGTAGGCTAAGAGAATGATATACTGTAGTTTCAGCTGTTTTCATTAACATCGGATTACTTGCAAGTAATTTGGAAGTGACCCTTGCAACAAATATTCAGAGGCTTGACATACAGTTTAAATTTACTCAACATGCAAAAGAATTAAATTATGGCCGTTTGTAAAGTGCTAAAGCGTAAACACACCTGACAGAGGTGAGACATTGCGATAGTATATGCAAGATATGTTTTGGACCAAGAAGCAAAGATCGGTACCATGGTCCGTGGATTTTAAACAGAGACGTTGTGCTGGCCGTTGTCAGTAAAACCCGTGATGTTCCCTGCAAGAGATCAATTGACTCAGTCTTATCATTAGAGGAATAATTATGATATCTTGTTGAGAGTTGACCCTTTCATTGCCAGTAGCACAGTACAGTATCTCCATCTCATTAGTTAAAAAAAATATCTGAATTTTTCTATGATGCAAGGTTAAGACAGAGAGGAAAAGAAAGATAGCGTCTGTAGTTGTATTCTAGCATAATGAGTTTTCTTGGTGGGCCCCTCTTCCCATGTGTCTTCATTCTCATTTGTCTCTATCTTCACGTTTGTTATTGTTGTATCTGTTTTTGCCCTGTTATTGTATTCTTATCATTTGTTCCATGTATATGTCTCATTTCATCTCTTCATTTTCTTGTACCACCTCAGTACCAAATGCCATAATATGGCCTAGTACTAGTTGTTTTATTATTGTATTTTGTGTGTCCATTTTCTGATAACTTCTTAGTGGCACATAACCTTTATGGGCTGGTGCTTGTTTTTCATTATGTATAATTATTGGGCCTAAAAAAATTGCTTTGAGTAGTCACAGTTCAACCCCAAACGATGACACTGGCACTGAAAGGGTGAATACGGAATTGATACCAAATCCGTAAACACCAGTTTGTTTTAAATATGTTTTATTTATCAAGGAGGACGTTGGCTGTAGTAAACATGCAAATCCTTGAGTGGATAGTGTAACTAACTAGCCCTTCTGTTTCCTCTTTCATGTACAACTATCTACTCATTCATTATACTCTTATGTACATAATCATTTGTATTAGCTGTGAACAGGAGTCCTAGTGATCTTATTTTGGTTGTTTAGAAAATTAAGAAAAAATATATAAACATTGTTGTTGTTTTGGAATCATAAAGAACTGGAACTTTTTTAAGCATTACCTTTATGAATGTAAACCTTCTTTGATGTAAAAAAAGAAATATCAATGATGATTTTGATGATTCACTGAATGCTTTTGATGTGGTGTTGGTGGGGGTTCAGTACAAAGGTCATTATTACAGCACCAGTATTGGCCAGAAACAAATGCATTGCTTTAAGCTATGTACTGTACATTGTATATTCCATGTAACAAATTGTACTCGGAATAAACACCACGGACAGAGCTGGCTGGTACTCAAACCCATTCAAAGCTGAGTAGTGTTTGGTGCAGTGGGCCACACGTATATACAAGACAAGTCATAGTCTCAGCAGTATTGATGACAGGTATGATGAATGATGGATCCACACACCATTGTTGACGACAGCTATATTGGATGAAGCACAAAATACGTGGACCCGTCATACTGCTCCTTGGTTATCATGTACCCAGCAAATTTTTTTTTTAACCATACAATACTTCCTCTGCTTGGTATAAATTTAATTCAATATCCAGCTCTGGCCGTGCTGTTTAGTCTCCAACAATTTGTCCCGGTAGTAATCACAAACATTTTTGCATGCAACAGAAGGAATTTTGCACAATTTATGCCCGAGCAATAAAAAAGTAAGTGTTCAACTACTGATTCTGTTGAGCCCCTAACTTGCATCACTTGTCATGAGCTCAGTGGAAAATTTAACAAGAACATTCCATTTATTTACCCACAACAGAAAACACAATGTATAAAGCTCAATGTGCAATTTCCATAAGAGGTTTCCGAAATGTTTTATAACTAAATTAATTAGAAAATAAATACAAACTTCACTGTACTAAACTTTTATTCAACCTTATTATGATGACTGTGTATGTAGAGGCTATTAGTAGAGTTTACAATAGTGTAGTTAGGAATGCAACAGGACAATGGGCAGTAGGATATGCAATGACACTGATTGACAATTTGACACACGTGGTGGTGATCAGTGTTAACTCCGCCACAGATACTGACACACTCGCTCATCATACTCATGTGTTCGGGTTCGGTAAACTTCGGTTCAAGATAATGGAAACCTATGGGAAGCCATGTCCCTGCTACTGTGTGTGGGTCCTTGTGTGGCCACCATAAAGCACCCGTGTGTCCCGGGTCTAATAGGCAGCAAGATAGACCTTTCATGGGTCAGGTCAGGAAGGCAGATTGTCAGTTGTCAGTGTTTATCAAGCCATGGCAGAAATGGGAAATCCTTCAACCTCGTCAAAATGTGAGTACAGAGCCAGGTTATTCATTCCTGTCATCTTCAGGGTATTATATTTCGTAAGGAAACTTCATTTATTGTTTCTCGAAATAATCCGAGTTATGTTTTGC
Organism: Petrolisthes cinctipes; assembly: GCA_033782935.1. Lineage (NCBI taxonomy): Eukaryota > Metazoa > Arthropoda > Malacostraca > Decapoda > Porcellanidae > Petrolisthes > Petrolisthes cinctipes. Next base: position 43,485 of record JAWQEG010006606.1, read on the forward strand.
CAATTAATTCTTGGGCTGGGATTCTGGGAACCGATTTTCGATTTTTAGTATTGCTTCCAATGTTTGTTCTGTTCCCACCCATAACCCTTCATTCCCAGACTCTCCCCCAAGATTGTAGGAGTTGTATATTATAAATAATGGTGGTGGTAACCGTGTTATGGTGCTGCAAGAACAGTCCAAAACAAAAATATCAGGCTGAGGTCTCGTAAAGAGTTACTGACGAACCCATCTGATCTAACCTAACCTGGAACGTGACTATTATACCTTTAGGAACCCATCTGATCTTATATTTGACTATACCTTTAGGGACCAGTCAGACCTGACCTAACCTAACCTAACATGGAATGTGACTATACCTTTAGGAACCAATCTGACCTGACCTAACCTGGAACGTGACTATAGGCTACCTTTAGGAACCCATCTGACCTAACCTAACCTGAAATGTGACTAGGACTATACCTTTAGGAACCAATCTGACCTAACTTAACCTGGAATGTGACAATACCTTTGGGACATAATATAGTTACTGGACCTTCCTTGTTAAAAAACTACCACTAACATCACAGCTAAAATTACACGTCTAGTGTAATTTTTAAATAAATTATAATAACTCGCTCTGTTGGAATGGATACCGGGGAGAATATATATTTATTTCAATATTGTTATTATTAGTTTGTTACGAGTGATTTGGTTCGTATGACCTTATAGTACAGCAGGGATAAATCAGCCAGAATGTTAAAGATTTCACTCTCTTCAATGTATCATTTTATTATACTTTTGATGACAATGAAGTATATGTCAAGTTTTCGGAAATTTAATTACGTCCATCTTGTAGTACCTATTCTCCCTCTGTTAACGTGAGGAAAATGGGAAGGGTTGGAAGGAGAATGGGTAAGTTTGGTTGAAGCTTTGAACTCCAATAGAGAATTTAATGTGAATTGATTTACTGTCTCTATAGGTATTCGAATCACACCTGAATACTTAATAGTGCTCGTGACTGTAGCCTATGTGAGTGTTAATGATTAAGCAAACATATACTACCTTCATTAGGGAAATAATTAAGAAACAACATGACCTTATTTCATGATTTTATTCATTGAAAAATACGAAAAAATGGCAATTATATATATGGGGCCTGGGTAATAATTATATGTACAAATGACGGCCGAATAGGAAAATATATGAATGATTTGTGATGGGAAGGTATTTAAATGTAATGAATGGTATATACTCGATCAATCGGTGGGAAATGTGTGAGATATAAATATTTTGACCATTTATTGCAAGTCCCCATTGATGAGGAAAATATAAAACGTCAAATAATGAGATATAATGAGTGTGTATGATTGATGATTAATAATTATGTAAAGAACTACAACTATAGACACTCAGACAGAAAGACAGACAAACAGATCAACATTCCTGGACCATACTTTCATGATAATAAATTATATATATACTTTGTATTTTTTTTTTTTTTTCTTAACTAGGTAACATCCTCCAAGCGATCAAAGCCACAATATAATTCATACCACTAATAATAATTATGTTCGTTCGAGATAATTATCAATGTAGTACTCATTACCTATATACATGTATACATAATTTGGGTTAGGTTAGGTCTGCAATTTTGAGGTAGTGTATAGTTTTAATTAGGCATCATTGCTGGATGTCGTTTAATATATTCCATCAGCAAGTTATTAGAAGTAGACCCCCACCAGGATACTTCATTATTATGACTCGTTACCGTACAGTTGAACAAGTAGAAAATGCAAGAAGAATATAATAATATGGCTGTACTGTATGATGACAACATCTTTACCACCACTCAAAGTTCAGCCAATCACGTTCCACCTTACATTGGCTTTGGGTTCGCAGTGATTAATTCATAAACTCCTAAAGATACGAGGGCTTAATATACAGAACTTCCACATGTTGCCATATACAGCCAGATTTTTCTTGCACTTTCTACTTGCTCAACTGTACATAATAACACCAACGAGCCTATAATTAAACAGGAAGTATACAGTGTTGGCAAATCTGGAGCAAATGATTCCTCCAAACTATTCCAAGCAACAGAATAGCCTACCATTAGTTTTGTTCATCTGCTGGTCCTGTTTCCTGGCATACTTTGGAGGAATCAAGGCACTCCAATGTAACAAAAGTGAATTATCCCCTTAAATGACAAAGTTTGTTTCCCTATATACTGCTTCATCAGGGCAAGGTTTACTTAAGGGGATAATACTGTACAGCGTTAATTATTAATGGGTGAAACTGGAGCAACTCTTTCCTCTAAATTTTTCCAAGAAACAGGCCACCATTATTTTCTTTAATCTGGTAATATTGTTTCCTGCCATACTCTGGAGGAACCAAGGCACTCTAATGTACTGTGTCAAAGTGTGTATTACCCCTTTAAGAGTTAATTATATTGTTTTGGGTGAACTGGAGGATTTCGTAGCCTTCCACATGGATTACAGTACACGACCCAATTAATTAAACGGATCAATCCTCACTTCAGACTGTTTTCATCTCTGTTGTTGTGATTTTTTTTTTCTTTCACATGGCGTCGCAAAAATGCATTGCTACTTTTATCTCTTTCCGTAAGTTATGTTCTGGTAACTGGTCCTCAATGCAGGGAAATTTTATTATGAGCACAACATTATTTTTTTCCATAATTTACAAACACAGCAAGATATCCACTTAGTCATACACATGTATTTTGGATATAGTTTTTATCTGGAAGAAAACTTAATTGTGCATTCCACCAGACCAGCTGTATATAAAAGTCATGCAGTTATTTCTTTACACATGAATGTTTTTACTCAGGGATGAAGAGCTGTGAGGGTAACGGTGAGGCCTCGGGGGTCTGCTGACGTCCCCGGTGCTGTGTAGGAAGTGTTGGTAGGGCGTCGTGAGCGTTGGTGGTCTCGGCCCTCAGCGGGTGTTGTTGTTGTTGTTGTTGTTGTGAGTTGTTTCCGTCAGAGTCCCGCCGGTGGTGCCCTTCAGGTGGTGAGAGCTGGATGTTTTCAAGAGTGGACAAGATATTTTCAAGAGACTGCTGGGTGGTTTCGGGAACGAGACGGAAATCCTTAGGAATGGGCTGGAGGTCTTCAACAGCGGCCAGGAGTTCTTCAGTAGAGCGCCGGGGAGTGGTTCCTAAAGTTGGCAGGAGGTGTTCGGGAGTCAATGGGGCGTCTTCAGGAGTGGGTAGGAGGTCATCAAGAACAAGATGGAGCTGCTGGGAGTCATCTGAACCTGGCTGGACATTTTCCTCTTCTGAAGGTGCACCAATTGGACTCGCCGTTCTTGTGTCTCTTTGCAACAATAGATGTAGTGGGTCGTGTTGGCTTTGTTGTGATGAGTCCTCTGTGTGTGGGTCGTTTGGGTCTCGTGAACGCTCTGCACTGTGTGGTTCCTGCATGGAGAGAGATTTTGTAAGGCTTAATTATAATGACCCTGTGATCGTGTGTGGTGTGAGACTTAAGTGGTGGCTTCTGATTCCTCCTGACTATGCCACGAAACAAGCTCCTACAATATAGGTGGTGTTTCGTGGCAATATTTAAAGGACTCACTAACCTCCAATTATCTGACTACATCACGGGGGTCCTTAAGGGGAGATTCTCATGTTGGTAAGTTGGAAGGTCTCTGATTCATCCAATATACTGTATGCCAGGAAACGTAGCATTGAGAGCGTCGTCTGTTTCCTGGCATAGTTATTAGGAGGAATCAGTAGCCTTCCAATTCACCAATATGAGAATCTCCCGGCCCTTAATACATAATAATCAAGGTTAATATTCAGTTTTGTTTGACATAAATGTGAAAGTTGACATCTCATTATTTATCGCTTTTGATATCACTCTATACAATCATTATATTATCTTATCTATCACTTCTGTTATGTGGTGATTATCTTTCATGTTAGAAAAGGAAATTTGGGAAAAATATTTAACTTCACAGAAACTGAAATCTGTGCATCTAATTTACGAACTTATTTTCATAATTATTTACCTACTTACACCAGGCATTAAGAGAGAGAGAGAGAAAAAAAAAAAAAAAAAAACACACATAAATAACTACGATAGTGTACTCCATTTTTTTTTTTTTTTTTTTTTTAACCTGGAGAAAATGTATCGGTTCCTACTTTTATATTATTTTGTGTTTTTTCTCGGTCAATGTAATATATATGTAATCAAAGAAAAGATGCACCATAAATGTACACAACTGTTTGGATTAATGTGTATATCTAAATTATCATCACTGGAATGTATACTGTACAAAACGTATTTCAGAGAGAGAGAGATTTTGTTTTGATAATTTTATTACACCCATTGGGTGCCAATCATAATAACAATAGTTTGACAATAATCATATACATTGAATGACAAATAGAATGGCAATAATGAAACAGTATTAAGATATACCAGCAATAATGAAACAAAAAATATAACATAGTAGCAATAATAAAACAATAAAAATAAAATACAGTAGCAATAATAAAGAGTAGCAATAATGAAACAATAATATAATTACAATAGCAATAATGAGACAATAATAAGAGAGAGAGAGAGAGAGAGAGAGAGAGAGAGAGAGAGAGAGAGAGAGAGAGAGTTATAATTATGTGAAGTGATGACACAGATTCAGGGAATATGTTTACTGTTATTATGTGCTCGTTTCATTACACCATTTTAGAGAGAGAGAGAGAGAGAGAGAGAGAGAGAGAGAGAGAGAGAGAGAGAGAGAGAGAGAGAGAGAGAGAGAGAGAGAGTGTGTGTATTTTATGGATCCTGAGAGAGAGAGAGTGTGTATTTTATGAATCCTGAGAGAGAGAGAGAGAGAGAGAGAGAGAGAGAGAGAGTGTGTGTGTGTGTGTGTGTGTGTGTGTGTGTGTGTGTATTTTATGAATCCTGAGAGAGAGAGAGAGAGAGAGAGAGAGAGAGAGAGAGAGAGAGAGAGAGAGAGTGTGTGTGTGTGTGTATTTTATGAATCCTGAGAGAGAGAGAGAGTGTGTGTATTTTATGAATCCTGAGAGAGAGAGTGAGTGTGTATTTTATGGATCCCGAGAGAGAGAGAAAGTGTATGTGTGTGTGTGTAAGGAAATGAGAGTTGCACAACATTCAATAACTTCCATAAATCGCCAAAGCAGCAAGAAAGGCAAGCATGGTGACCTTCACTATAACCACCCCAACAACACACACACACACACACACACACACATAGACAACTTATTCCGTATAGCCTAGTTCATGTGTGTGTGTGTGTGTACGTGTCAAGATAAGATTAGACCACGTGGTGTAATATTTTCCGCTCAACCATAACCACCAGTACCGAATGAATGACGGAAACATTGATGACACCTCGGGAATCCCACCTAACCTGACGTCACCATCACTAGACAGATAGATCATATCAAGGAGGTAATGAGATATTTTGGTTGGTGGTAAGTACAGCCGGCAGTACACCATAAGTACACGTCCATCAAATGTATTTAATAATGCTATTTTGGTACCACATTAGAGAGAGCCTTGAGTCCTCCAGAGTAATATTATTATGCCATGCAGGAAACAACAGGACCATCCCTTATTTGAGTCAGGTAGTGAGTGGGTGCTTTAGGGGTATACCAATGTGTCGGATCCTTGTATAATTTTTCATTTATGTTTCGGCTTTTTATATATTTATTCATCTATGTTTCTGCTCTTTGTATAATTTATTCATATATGTTTCGGCTCATTGTAAGTTTATTAATTTATGTTTCTGCTCCTTGTGAGTTGATTAATTTTTGTTTCGGCTCCTTGTAAGTTTATTAATTTTTGTGGTTGTGCTTTTGCTGTGCCCCTTCTCGTATATACTGAGGCACTCGTCTGTTTCCTGGCTTAGTATGGAGGAATCATTTGCCCTCCAGTTGACAGAGAATAGATGACCTCCTTATATAGCTGCCCTGTATACGTGTGTGTGTGTGTGTGTGTGTGGGAGGAGGTCAATCTAGGTATGTACAGTACGTGGGTTGTCGTAATTTCTCTCTATACGCAATGTCCCCTTCCGTGCCCTAATAATATCCGACTGCTGCAATGTGTGTGTGTGTGTGTGTGTGTGTGTAGGGAAGGGGTACCTGTCTGCCTGCCTGTCCCTAACCCCTACATGTGTCCCTTTGCTGTCCCTACACTACTGCCTCTATGACGTCCCTATACCCTATCTTCAGTACTCTCTTTTTGGCGTCCCTATATATATGTTGGTCCCACTTTCCCTATCCTCCAGAGTCCCTAGCCTGGATAATTACGTACTGTATAATTATCTATTCATCCTTTCATTTTAAGTCTGTCCCCAAACCCCTCTCCTCCTCCCCCTTCCTCCCTCCACCCCAGTCGTCTAACCAACCAACCAACCAACATACCAACCAACCTACCTACCTACCTACCTACCTACCTACCTACCTACCTACCTACCTACCTACCAACCAACGAGAGGCTGTAATTTTCCACACATGCTCCCTCTGTGTTTACGTTTCACCTGCCAAGTTTATACCATCACCGACGGGGCCCCCTTCCTTCTTTTTCCTGTTCGTGTTTACATGGTGCAATGCTTCCTTTTAGACTCGTGCAGCAGCGGACCACTGTTTGTTTATTTTATGTTCAGTCTCCCTTCCTTCCTTCCTTCCTTCCTTCTGCATTGTTTGTTTGTTTACGTTTTGGCATCTCTCCTTTGTTTATGTTCTCTCCTCCTGTTTTCGTGTATCATAATTTATCATCAGCTTTCTTTATTATCCCTCCACCCCCCCCACCCCCCTTCACCTCTTGTTCTTTCTCCACCCATGCTTATTCTTCCACATCTTAAATTGTCTCGTTTCCTCTTTACTTCTTTCCCTGTTCTTCTTAAATTGTCTCGTTTCTCCCTCTTTACTTCCTTCCCTGCTTTTCTTCTTTCCTCGCTTTCTTTTTTATAAATTCCTTCTTCCCTTTACTCTATGCCTCTGTTTGCTAGCTAATAAACCTATAATTCACTTCCATATTATCTCCCTTTCTCCAATTCCCTCCTCCTCCTGTTCTCTATTCCCTCTCCTCTTCATTCCTGTTTATTCCTCCTCCCCCCCCCCCTTCCTCCACTGTTCTATCCTTCATACCTATCTATTTATCCTTTCTATCTCTACCAGCCTCGTAAGGAACAATAGGTCTGTTACTGTTTAATTTCCTTTGCTTTGTAGGCCTATTCCCCTTCTACCATCTCTCAATCACCTTCCTCGGGCGGGCTTCATATATGACCTCAATCCACCAACCAACCAACCAACCAAATAACCAACCAACCAACCAACCAATCAATCAATCAATCAACCAACCAAATAACCAACCAACCAACCAATCAATCCTCCTCCTCCTCTTCACACTCTTCATCATCTTCCCTTCCTTCCTAACTAACATCTTTCCTCTAAACATACACTCTTTTCTTTATTCATATCACCGTGTTTTCCCCTCTTTCTCTCCCTCCTCTTCCTGTTTGGATGTTGTTGTTGTTGTTATGCAAGGTCACAATAATACAATAATGAATTAAGTAGATTGTTGTTATCTTTCTCTTATCGTTCTCGTGGAAATAGTCGATTATGAAAACATTGTGATGATGCAGGGTATACAATCAAAACTCTTGTTGTTATTATTATTATTATTATTGTTATTATGCTGCCACTCCACGACGTTTATTAATTTGGAGTTGCTGTTATTGTTATTATTGTTATTTGGAGTTATTATTATTATTATTATTCAAATTTATGGTTGAATATTGCTCTCGTGATAACTCTAGACTCGATGGATTTATGGCACCGATGAAAACGAGAATAATATTACGACCCAAACCAAGCCATTAATAATTACACAAACCCCTGGTGGTGAAAGTGGACACCAACCAACTATGGTCTTGAACTGGACGGTAATAGGCTTCGTGTGGATAATGTAGAATAAGATGCATGTTGTTGTTATTTATTTGCACAGGCGATCTAGTTAGCAGTTTGCAATGTGTGGGTGTGTGTGTGTGTGTGTGCTAATTATAATCTGTGTGTGTGTGTGTGTGTGTGTGCTAATTATAATCTGTGTGTGTGTGTGTGAGTTAATGATAACCTGAACTTCGTTAGGGATATGCCCTGCATGATTCTCACAAAAGAGAGAGAGAGAGAGAGAGAGAGAGAGAGAGAGAGAGAGAGAGAGAGAGAGAGGTTTGTGTCTGGTTACATATTGCTTCATTATTATCATCATTGCAGATCAGAGGAAGGAAGGAAGGAAGGGGTGGGTGGGTGAACATCACGACTTTACACATATGAGTCAACCCAATGTGCACCAGACCTTGTGTGTGTGTGTGTGTGTGTGTGTAGGGGGGAGGGGTACCTGTTTGTCTGCCTCCGTGCCTGTCTTGTGTTTCCATGTATGAGGCAAGATCAAGAGAGGATAAACTTTTGTGACCATGAGTGTTGATCTCTTTCATAAAAAATGTTGTTCGTAAATAGTTTCGTCATTATATGGAGGAATCAGTAATTGACCTCCTATTTTCCCTCAGAAGTTTAGGTATATTACAGTTTAAGCTTATATTTCAGTTCGTCGACATTAGCTTAAGGACCCTGTGATCGTGTATGGCAATTGGAGGCTTCTGATTCCTCCTGACTATGCCACGAATCAAGCTCTTTCCCTATTAGTGGTGTTTGGTGGCAATATTTGAAGGACTCGCTTACCTTCAATTTTCTGACTGCATCACAGGGTTCCTTAACATAATTTTACTATACATAGCCCATAACCTTTTGCTTGTGAAGGGTTGTTTGTCCCACTTCTCATTTGTTCTATTATATATATGTACTGTAAAAAAGATAAACATAATAAAGTGTTAAAGTGTATACCTGTTGATAAGAGAGATGGTAAAGTTGTGGTGCTGATGAGTTCCTGTTAATGTTGTTGTTATGTTGGTGTTGTTGTTGGTTGTGATGATGTGGACAGTGTGGATGTAGACCTCTACAGGATGGGTCACTGTGATGTCTGTTCCTCACTCCACCACTCTCATCACATGTTGGTACCTCAAGATATAGATTATGTTGCTCCTGTTGTTGTTGTTGTTGTTGTTGGTGACGGGATGCATCTTCTACGGCACCACTACGCTCCTGTTGTTGTTGTTGTTGGTGACGGGATGCATTTTCAACGGCACCACCATCACCACGCTCCTGTTGTTGTTGTTGTTGATAGGATGCATCTTCAACGGCACCACCACGCTCCTGTTGTTGTTGTTGATGGTGACAGGATGCATCTTCAACGGCACCACCATCACCACCACTACGCTCCTGTTGTTGTTGTTGTTGATGATGTGATGCATTTTCAACGGCACCTCCACCACCACGCTCCTGTTGTTCTTGTAGTTGATGTTGATGATGTGAAGTATTTTCAACGGCACCATCACTACCCTCTTGGTGTTGGTGGTGTTGTTGGTCTGAGAGCGCTGCCACCGCCAAACCAATACGACCAATACCATGAGCCACACTAGTCACATCAAAGTCTGGGTCAGGGAGGAGTGGCATGGGTACTGACGAGTGGTTGTGGACGTAGGTGTTGTGGGAGAGGTAATCAG
>JAWQEG010006607.1:0-42811 GCA_033782935.1 Petrolisthes cinctipes
CTGTGCATGGTCTTCAACAGGATAATCCAGACTGGATGCGTTCCTAGAGACTGGCGTGAGGCAGAGGTGACTCCTATCTTCAAGAAGGGAGATGCTAGCCAACCGTCAAACTACAGACCCATCAGTTTAACCTCGATAGTCTGTAAACTCATGGAGAGCATCATGGTGGACAAAATAACAGCACACTTAGAATCAAATTTGCTACTGAGGGGTTCCCAGCATGGGTTCCGGCAGCACCGGTCATGCCTCACAAATCTGGTGGAATTCTTCCATTTTGTTTTCAGTGAGCATGATCGGGATAAAGCGGTCGATGTTGTCTACTTAGACTTTCAGAAAGCCTTTGATAAGGTACCCCACCGCCGCCTCCTTCGGAAGGTGCGTGCACTGGGCATAGACGGAAATGTGGCAAATTGGATAGAGAACTGGCTAAGTGACAGACGGCAGCGGGTGGTAGTGAATGGACAGGCTTCAGAGTGGGTGCCCGTTACTAGCGGCGTTCCCCAAGGTTCTGTTCTGGGACCACTACTGTTTATCATCTATGTTAATGACGTGGATGGTGACATGGTTGCCAAGATTTCCAAATTCGCCGATGACACTAAGCTTGGTATGAATGTCGCGAAAGAAGGAAATACTACCCGCTTACAAGAAGATCTTAGGAAGATCGGGGAGTGGTCTGACACGTGGCAAATGCCATTTAACGTGAACAAATGCAAAGTTATGCATATAGGCCACAGAAACCCCCGAACAGAGTATAACCTTAAGGGCAATGCTCTCGTAAGCACTGATACTGAGAAAGACTTGGGTGTAACTATCACCAGCGACCTCAAGTTCTCAAAGCAGTGTATTGAGGCTGAGAAGAAAGCCCAAAGGATGTTAGGGTACATAAAGCGACAGTTTGGATACCGGAACAAGGAGATAGTACTTTGTCTGTACAATTCCCTTGTCCGACCGCACCTGGAGTATGCAGTCCAGTTTGGGAGTCCTTCTTACCGGAAGGATATCGCGAGATTGGAACGAGTGCAAGCCAGGGCAACCAAACTTATACCCTCTCTTAGACACAAGAGCTATAAAGATCGGTTGGTAGAACTCGACCTGTTCTCTTTGGAAACCCGGAGACTGCGTGGTCAGCTTATCGAAGTGTTTAAAATACTACGAGGCTTTGACAATGTAGACTACAGGGACATTTTCCAACTCAGTGAGGGCACAACCAGGAATCATGGCTACAAACTTGAACTAAAGCGATACAACCGTGATCTGTGTGGTAAGTTCTTTACATACAGCATCTGCGGTACTTGGAACACGCTTCCTGCTGATGTGGTCAACAGCAACTCTGTGGATCAGTTCAAGTCCAGATTAGACAAAGCCTTAAACCACCGTCTAGGTGTTTAAGCCGTTGTGCGAGTGTTCCTTGATGGTTTCACATGACACATTCGAGGACGGTCGCCTACTTGCGCAACTAAACCCACAGGTACCCTCTTTGTATGGATCGTAAGGTCCCCTAGGGTACTTCTTTTCCTTGTAACTCCTTGTAACTCTCTCTCTCTCTCTCTCTCTCTCTCTCTCTCTCTCTCTCTCTCTCTTGAAGGGGAATTCGTGATTCCAGGCTACCAACTCTTCCACAAAGATAGAGAGGACAGAGGGGGTGGTGGTGTGCTGTTGTATGTAAAGAACTCCATCAAATCGATGACCTGCAACATCACATCGAACCACGAGCTCCTTGGAGTTGACCTAGAAATAGGCACTGCAAAATACAGAACCCTGCTGCTTTATAGACCCCCTGGACAACTCAATGAGATGGACAGGGACCTATACCAGTTGCTGGGTGAAATAGTAGACGGCAGGGTGTGCATCCTTATGGGGGACTTCAACACACATATTGACTGGGAAACCAGAGAGCCCTCTGCCGAGAACACACCACTCTTGGAGTTTGTAAATGATGAATTCCTCACTCAATGGGTAAGGGAGCCAACAAGAGGTGCTAACATACTCGACTTGGTCCTCACCTCCGAGGATGACATCATTCAAGACCTCTCTGTAAACGAAGAAATAGGTGGAAGCGACCACAAGCTTATAAGATTTTCAGTTAAGGTCCCTAATATGGAGTCCGTGACCCCGGTGCATAGAAAATTAGACATGGGGAGAGCGAACTTTGCAGGTCTTCGTGAAAGCGTTGCTGAAATAGAACTAGAAGAGGGAGAGAGTGCTGATGATCTGTGGAGGTCATTCTTGTCTTCCTTCATGGAACTTCAGTCGCGCTTTATTCCTCTGAAGGGAACAGGTCAGAAGTTCATTCAACCTAAGTGGTTTAATCGGGAAATCCGTAACCTACTGAGGGAGAGGAGAACTGCGTATCGTCGAGCGAAGGCATCTGGGGACTTTGACGGTCATAGAAGACTGAATCGAAACGTGAAGTCCAAAATAAGGGCGGCTAAGCGTGCTGAGGAGGTCCGTGTGGCTAGACTCTGCAAAGAGAACCCCAAGGAGTTTTTCAGTTATGTGAATGGCCGTAAACCAATCCGACGCAGGATCGGTCCCTTGGTGAATGAGGATGGAGCATTGATGCACTCTGATGCAGAAAATGCTAACCTCTTAAATGAGTACTTCTCTTCAGTGTTCTCTGAGGAGAGTGGTCCCATTCCCGAACCTCTGGACTCCTTCAGTGAGAAGTTGGAGTCAATGGTCTTCACCCAAGAAGAAATCGAGAGAAAAATAATCGAATTAAAAGCAAACAAGTCCCCCGGTCCGGATGGGTTCTTACCTAGAGTGTTGAAAGAAGTGCATGGTGAAGTATCACGGCACCTGTGCATGGTCTTCAACAGGATAATCCAGACTGGATGCGTTCCTAGAGACTGGCGTGAGGCAGAGGTGACTCCTATCTTCAAGAAGGGAGATGCTAGCCAACCGTCAAACTACAGACCCATCAGTTTAACCTCGATAGTCTGTAAACTCATGGAGAGCATCATGGTGGACAAAATAACAGCACACTTAGAATCAAATTTGCTACTGAGGGGTTCCCAGCATGGGTTCCGGCAGCACCGGTCATGCCTCACAAATCTGGTGGAATTCTTCCATTTTGTTTTCAGTGAGCATGATCGGGATAAAGCGGTCGATGTTGTCTACTTAGACTTTCAGAAAGCCTTTGATAAGGTACCCCACCGCCGCCTCCTTCGGAAGGTGCGTGCACTGGGCATAGACGGAAATGTGGCAAATTGGATAGAGAACTGGCTAAGTGACAGACGGCAGCGGGTGGTAGTGAATGGACAGGCTTCAGAGTGGGTGCCCGTTACTAGCGGCGTTCCCCAAGGTTCTGTTCTGGGACCACTACTGTTTATCATCTATGTTAATGACGTGGATGGTGACATGGTTGCCAAGATTTCCAAATTCGCCGATGACACTAAGCTTGGTATGAATGTCGCGAAAGAAGGAAATACTACCCGCTTACAAGAAGATCTTAGGAAGATCGGGGAGTGGTCTGACACGTGGCAAATGCCATTTAACGTGAACAAATGCAAAGTTATGCATATAGGCCACAGAAACCCCCGAACAGAGTATAACCTTAAGGGCAATGCTCTCGTAAGCACTGATACTGAGAAAGACTTGGGTGTAACTATCACCAGCGACCTCAAGTTCTCAAAGCAGTGTATTGAGGCTGAGAAGAAAGCCCAAAGGATGTTAGGGTACATAAAGCGACAGTTTGGATACCGGAACAAGGAGATAGTACTTTGTCTGTACAATTCCCTTGTCCGACCGCACCTGGAGTATGCAGTCCAGTTTGGGAGTCCTTCTTACCGGAAGGATATCGCGAGATTGGAACGAGTGCAAGCCAGGGCAACCAAACTTATACCCTCTCTTAGACACAAGAGCTATAAAGATCGGTTGGTAGAACTCGACCTGTTCTCTTTGGAAACCCGGAGACTGCATGGTCAGCTTATCGAAGTGTTTAAAATACTACGAGGCTTTGACAATGTAGACTACAGGGACATTTTCCAACTCAGTGAGGGCACAACCAGGAATCATGGCTACAAACTTGAACTAAAGCGATACAACCGTGATCTGTGTGGTAAGTTCTTTACATACAGCATCTGCGGTACTTGGAACGCGCTTCCTGCTGATGTGGTCAACAGCAACTCTGTGGATCAGTTCAAGTCCAGATTAGACAAAGCCTTAAACCACCGTCTAGGTGTTTAAGCCGTTGTGCGAGTGTTCCTTGATGGTTTCACATGACACATTCGAGGACGGTCGCCTACTTGCGCAACTAAACCCACAGGTACCCTCTTTGTATGGATCGTAAGGTCCCCTAGGGTACTTCTTTTCCTTGTAACTCCTTGTAACTCTCTCTCTCTCTCTCTCTCTCTCTCTCTCTCTCTCTCTCTCTCTCTCTCTCTCTCTCTTGAAGGGGAATTCGTGATTCCAGGCTACCAACTCTTCCACAAAGATAGAGAAGACAGAGGGGGTGGTGGTGTGCTGTTGTATGTAAAGAACTCCATCAAATCGATGACCTGCAACATCACATCGAACCACGAGCTCCTTGGAGTTGACCTAGAAATAGGCACTGCAAAATACAGAACCCTGCTGCTTTATAGACCCCCTGGACAACTCAATGAGATGGACAGGGACCTATACCAGTTGCTGGGTGAAATAGTAGACGGCAGGGTGTGCATCCTTATGGGGGACTTCAACACACATATTGACTGGGAAACCAGAGAGCCCTCTGCCGAGAACACACCACTCTTGGAGTTTGTAAATGATGAATTCCTCACTCAATGGGTAAGGGAGCCAACAAGAGGTGCTAACATACTCGACTTGGTCCTCACCTCCGAGGATGACATCATTCAAGACCTCTCTGTAAACGAAGAAATAGGTGGAAGCGACCACAAGCTTATAAGATTTTCAGTTAAGGTCCCTAATATGGAGTCCGTGACCCCGGTGCATAGAAAATTAGACATGGGGAGAGCGAACTTTGCAGGTCTTCGTGAAAGCGTTGCTGAAATAGAACTAGAAGAGGGAGAGAGTGCTGATGATCTGTGGAGGTCATTCTTGTCTTCCTTCATGGAACTTCAGTCGCGCTTTATTCCTCTGAAGGGAACAGGTCAGAAGTTCATTCAACCTAAGTGGTTTAATCGGGAAATCCGTAACCTACTGAGGGAGAGGAGAACTGCGTATCGTCGAGCGAAGGCATCTGGGGACTTTGACGGTCATAGAAGACTGAATCGAAACGTGAAGTCCAAAATAAGGGCGGCTAAGCGTGCTGAGGAGGTCCGTGTGGCTAGACTCTGCAAAGAGAACCCCAAGGAGTTTTTCAGTTATGTGAATGGCCGTAAACCAATCCGACGCAGGATCGGTCCCTTGGTGAATGAGGATGGAGCATTGATGCACTCTGATGCAGAAAATGCTAACCTCTTAAATGAGTACTTCTCTTCAGTGTTCTCTGAGGAGAGTGGTCCCATTCCCGAACCTCTGGACTCCTTCAGTGAGAAGTTGGAGTCAATGGTCTTCACCCAAGAAGAAATCGAGAGAAAAATAATCGAATTAAAAGCAAACAAGTCACCCGGTCCGGATGGGTTCTTACCTAGAGTGTTGAAAGAAGTGCATGGTGAAGTATCACGGCACCTGTGCATGGTCTTCAACAGGGTAATCCAGACTGGATGCGTTCCTAGAGACTGGCGTGAGGTAGAGGTGACTCCTATCTTCAAGAAGGGAGATGCTAGCCAACCGTCAAACTACAGACCCATCAGTTTAACCTCGATAGTCTGTAAACTCATGGAGAGCATCATGGTGGAAAAAATAACAGCACACTTAGAATCAAATCTGCTACTGAGGGGTTCCCAGCATGGGTTCCGGCAGCACCGGTCATGCCTCACAAATCTGGTGGAATTCTTCCATTTTGTTTTCAGTGAGAATGATCGGGATAAAGCGGTCGATGTTGTCTACTTAGACTTTCAGAAAGCCTTTGATAAGGTACCCCACCGCCGTCTCCTTCGGAAAGTGCGTGCACTGGGCATAGACGGAAATGTGGCAAATTGGATAGAGAACTGGCTAAGTGACAGACGGCAGCGGGTGGTAGTGAATGGACAGGCTTCAGAGTGGGTGCCCGTTACTAGCGGTGTTCCCCAAGGTTCTGTTCTGGGACCACTACTGTTTATCATCTATGTTAATGACGTGGATGGTGACATGGTTGCCAAGATTTCCAAATTCGCCGATGATACTAAGCTTGGTATGAATGTCGCGAAAGAAGGAAATACTACCCGCTTACAAGAAGATCTTAGGAAGATCGGGGAGTGGTCTGACACGTGGCAAATGCCATTTAACGTGAACAAATGCAAAGTTATGCATATAGGCCACAGAAACCCCCGAACAGAGTATAACCTTAAGGGCAATGCTCTCGTAAGCACTGATACTGAGAAAGACTTGGGTGTAACTATCACCAGCGACCTCAAGTTCTCAAAGCAGTGTATTGAGGCTGAGAAGAAAGCCCAAAGGATGTTAGGGTACATAAAGCGACAGTTTGGATACCGGAACAAGGAGATAGTACTTTGTCTGTACAATTCCCTTGTCCGACCGCACCTGGAGTATGCAGTCCAGTTTGGGAGTCCTTCTTACCGGAAGGATATCGCGAGATTGGAACGAGTGCAAGCCAGGGCAACCAAACTTATACCCTCTCTTAGACACAAGAGCTATAAAGATCGGTTGGTAGAACTCGACCTGTTCTCTTTGGAAACCCGGAGACTGCGTGGTCAGCTTATCGAAGTGTTTAAAATACTACGAGGCTTTGACAATGTAGACTACAGGGACATTTTCCAACTCAGTGAGGGCACAACCAGGAATCATGGCTACAAACTTGAACTAAAGCGATACAACCGTGATCTGTGTGGTAAGTTCTTTACATACAGCATCTGCGGTACTTGGAACGCGCTTCCTGCTGATGTGGTCAACAGCAACTCTGTGGATCAGTTCAAGTCCAGATTAGACAAAGCCTTAAACCACCGTCTAGGTGTTTAAGCCGTTGTGCGAGTGTTCCTTGATGGTTTCACATGACACATTCGAGGACGGTCGCCTACTTGCGCAACTAAACCCACAGGTACCCTCTTTGTATGGATCGTAAGGTCCCCTAGGGTACTTCTTTTCCTTGTAACTCCTTGTAACTCTCTCTCTCTCTCTCTCTCTCTCTCTCTCTCTCTCTCTCTCTCTCTCTTGAAGGGGAATTCGTGATTCCAGGCTACCAACTCTTCCACAAAGATAGAGAGGACAGAGGGGGTGGTGGTGTGCTGTTGTATGTAAAGAACTCCATCAAATCGATGACCTGCAACATCACATCGAACCACGAGCTCCTTGGAGTTGACCTAGAAATAGGCACTGCAAAATACAGAACCCTGCTGCTTTATAGACCCCCTGGACAACTCAATGAGATGGACAGGGACCTATACCAGTTGCTGGGTGAAATAGTAGACGGCAGGGTGTGCATCCTTATGGGGGACTTCAACACACATATTGACTGGGAAACCAGAGAGCCCTCTGCCGAGAACACACCACTCTTGGAGTTTGTAAATGATGAATTCCTCACTCAATGGGTAAGGGAGCCAACAAGAGGTGCTAACATACTCGACTTGGTCCTCACCTCCGAGGATGACATCATTCAAGACCTCTCTGTAAACGAAGAAATAGGTGGAAGCGACCACAAGCTTATAAGATTTTCAGTTAAGGTCCCTAATATGGAGTCCGTGACCCCGGTGCATAGAAAATTAGACATGGGGAGAGCGAACTTTGCAGGTCTTCGTGAAAGCGTTGCTGAAATAGAACTAGAAGAGGGAGAGAGTGCTGATGATCTGTGGAGGTCATTCTTGTCTTCCTTCATGGAACTTCAGTCGCGCTTTATTCCTCTGAAGGGAACAGGTCAGAAGTTCATTCAACCTAAGTGGTTTAATCGGGAAATCCGTAACCTACTGAGGGAGAGGAGAACTGCGTATCGTCGAGCGAAGGCATCTGGGGACTTTGACGGTCATAGAAGACTGAATCGAAACGTGAAGTCCAAAATAAGGGCGGCTAAGCGTGCTGAGGAGGTCCGTGTGGCTAGACTCTGCAAAGAGAACCCCAAGGAGTTTTTCAGTTATGTGAATGGCCGTAAACCAATCCGACGCAGGATCGGTCCCTTGGTGAATGAGGATGGAGCATTGATGCACTCTGATGCAGAAAATGCTAACCTCTTAAATGAGTACTTCTCTTCAGTGTTCTCTGAGGAGAGTGGTCCCATTCCCGAACCTCTGGACTCCTTCAGTGAGAAGTTGGAGTCAATGGTCTTCACCCAAGAAGAAATCGAGAGAAAAATAATCGAATTAAAAGCAAACAAGTCCCCCGGTCCGGATGGGTTCTTACCTAGAGTGTTGAAAGAAGTGCATGGTGAAGTATCACGGCACCTGTGCATGGTCTTCAACAGGGTAATCCAGACTGGATGCGTTCCTAGAGACTGGCGTGAGGCAGAGGTGACTCCTATCTTCAAGAAGGGAGATGCTAGCCAACCGTCAAACTACAGACCCATCAGTTTAACCTCGATAGTCTGTAAACTCATGGAGAGCATCATGGTGGACAAAATAACAGCACACTTAGAATCAAATTTGCTACTGAGGGGTTCCCAGCATGGGTTCCGGCAGCACCGGTCATGCCTCACAAATCTGGTGGAATTCTTCCATTTTGTTTTCAGTGAGCATGATCGGGATAAAGCGGTCGATGTTGTCTACTTAGACTTTCAGAAAGCCTTTGATAAGGTACCCCACCGCCGCCTCCTTCGGAAAGTGCGTGCACTGGGCATAGACGGAAATGTGGCAAATTGGATAGAGAACTGGCTAAGTGACAGACGGCAGCGGGTGGTAGTGAATGGACAGGCTTCAGAGTGGGTGCCCGTTACTAGCGGTGTTCCCCAAGGTTCTGTTCTGGGACCACTACTGTTTATCATCTATGTTAATGACGTGGATGGTGACATGGTTGCCAAGATTTCCAAATTCGCTGATGATACTAAGCTTGGTATGAATGTCGCGAAAGAAGGAAATACTACCCGCTTACAAGAAGATCTTAGGAAGATCGGGGAGTGGTCTGACACGTGGCAAATGCCATTTAACGTGAACAAATGCAAAGTTATGCATATAGGCCACAGAAACCCCCGAACAGAGTATAACCTTAAGGGCAATGCTCTCGTAAGCACTGATACTGAGAAAGACTTGGGTGTAACTATCACCAGCGACCTCAAGTTCTCAAAGCAGTGTATTGAGGCTGAGAAGAAAGCCCAAAGGATGTTAGGGTACATAAAGCGACAGTTTGGATACCGGAACAAGGAGATAGTACTTTGTCTGTACAATTCCCTTGTCCGACCGCACCTGGAGTATGCAGTCCAGTTTTGGAGTCCTTCTTACCGAAAGGATATCGCTAGATTGGAACGAGTGCAAGCCAGGGCAACCAAACTTATACCCTCTCTTAGACACAAGAGCTATAAAGAGCGGCTGGTAGAACTCGATCTGTTCTCTTTGGAAACCCGGAGACTGCGTGGTCAGCTTATCGAAGTGTTTAAAATACTACGAGGCTTTGACAATGTAGACTACAGGGACATTTTCCAACTCAGTGAGGGCACAACCAGGAATCATGGCTACAAACTTGAACTGAAGCGATACAACCGTGATCTGTGTGGTAAGTTCTTTACATACAGCATCTGCGGTACTTGGAACGCGCTTCCTGCTGATGTAGTCAACAGCAACTCTGTGGATCAGTTCAAGTCCAGATTAGACAAAGCCTTAAACCACCGTCTAGGTGTTTAAGCCGTTGTGCGAGTGTTCCTTGATGGTTTCACATGACACATTCGAGGACGGTCGCCTACTTGCGCAACTAAACCCACAGGTACCCTCTTTGTATGGATCGTAAGGTCCCCTAGGGTACTTCTTTTCCTTGTAACTCCTTGTAACTCTCTCTCTCTCTCTCTCTCTCTCTCTCTCTCTCTCTCTCTCTCTCTCTTAGTAACATTTTTTTTTTTTTAATCTTCTTGGCTCATTTGTATGTTCCTAGTTTAGTGTTTACAGGGAAGGTTTTATTCCATCCTAAAACCTAAACAACCTTGAGACTGCAGTTAAGTTATTCCCTTCTGGACCCGATTCTCTTTCAAATGGTCTTGTCTTATATTTCTCTATGTATCTTTCTTCGTCTGTCCTCACCAGGTACCGTACTGATTTACATAGTGTGGGTCTAGAGAAAAGGCAACACAAACGCTTTAGTATCACTCACTGCCTCCAGTAACTTAATTTCTTTAGTGTATAATTCAAGTTCTTCAAACACATACAATTCCTTTTGTATACCTTCGTTAACTTAAGGGGGAAGTTTTGTGTTGATAATTCTGGAGCAACTGAATCCTCCAAACTATTCCAAGCAACAGAACACCATTATTTTTGCTCTTCTAGTCCTGTTTCCTGGCATACTTGGGAGGAATCAAGGCACTCCAATGTAACAAAAAAGAATTACCACCTTAAACGTTCTACCTGCATGCAGAAAAGACTCATTCATTTCCCTCGCCCATCTGCCTCCATTATGCCGCCCCTACACCGTTCACATTCCCTTTTCCAATAACACCTTACCCTGACCCCCCCTCTCCCTCCCCCCCAAGACACTACACACACTCTTTCTTCGTCCCCCTACTCACCGCCAGATGTCCTAGCACGCCCCCAGTCCCCTTTTGTAGCTCCAGGCCCCTCACACTCTCTCTCTCCTCTCTCTCTCTCTCTCTCTCTCTCTCTCTCTCTCTCTCTCACACACACACACACACACACACACACACACACACACACACACACACACACACACTTTCCCGACCAACCCCGCCCTGTTCCATCCCACATCCCACCCCACTTCACCTTCCTGAACTTAGAGAGATTCTTTTTCCTTGCCCCGTCTTCCCCCAGCCCCCAGATTCCCAACTCATCCCCAGCAGGCCTGCCTCCCCTCCGCAGCACTGTCCCACCCCTCCCCTCCCCAACCCACCCCACAATAGCACCGACGACACCCCGAACTCTATACTTTATGGAGCGGGTGCATAAAATAGCCATAACTGCAGCCGGTACATGCGCGGTCGGCCTCCCAATTCAACAAAACATGAAATTCATATGACATCGATTTAAACAGGGGACTTCAGCGAATCACTTATGAGGGACTTGGAATGGTACCTGCTGGGCTAGGGAGTTCAGCCTCTATGGTGCGGGAACACTGGGGTCATTTTCGAGCCACAGCCACGGGGAGGAAATTCTCTTTTGGAGGGTTCATTTGGATATCATTATCGATGGTCCACAAAGGCTGGAATGTGCCGTGGTTATGGAGAAAGAATTTGGAAACGCTGAGTGTGGTATGCCAACTGCCTTCTGACACTTGCTCTGGACATGTGGTGAGGTATGCTGTAGTTAATGGTGGTAGAGGCCGTGGGATGTGGTGAAGGTGGTGGGTGGGGGTGGGGGTGAGGGTAGGGATGTGGGTGGTAAGGGTGGGTGTGGGGGGTGAGGGTAGGGATGTGGGTGGTAAGGGTGGGTGTGTGGGTGGTGGGGGGCTGTGTGGGTGGTAACAAGATGGTGATGGTAATAGAAGTTGGGTTGGTGATTGTGGTGGTGATTTTAGTGATAATACGATGGTGGTGATTGTGTTGGTGATGTTGAAAGTGATAGTTAATGATGAAGGTGGTGATGGGTGATAGAGGTGGTGGTGGTGGTGGTTGGGAGAGGAGTTAATGGATTGATGTTGGTGGAGGTGTGGTTGTGGCACATAGGAATGAGTGAGTGGCTGGGGCATGGGAATAGATTAGATGGAGGGACGATGGAGGATGAGACAGTGAAGGAAGGTAGTGGTGGATTGCGTGGTGAAGGTGTGGTGGAGGAGAACAAAGTAGCGAAGGGATTGGTGGAGGAATGGTCGAAGAGAACGAAGCAGAGGAGGTAGTGATGAAGGAAAGATGGAGAGAAGATAATGGTGGAGGGTGTGGCAGTGAAGGCAGTGGTGGAGTAAAGATGGAGAAAAGTTAGTGGTGGAGGGCGTGGCAGTAAAGGAAGTGGTGGAGGTAAGATGGAGAGAAGGTACGGTAGTGGTGGAGGGCGTGGCAGTGAAGGCAGTGGTGGAGGAAAGATGGAGAGAAGGTAGTGGTGGAGGGCGTGTCAGTTAAGGAAGGTGGTGGAGGAAAGATGGACAGAAGGTAGTGTTGGAGGGCATGGCAGTGAAGGTAGTGGTGTAGGTAAGATGGAGAGAAGGTAGTGTTGGAGGGCATGGCAAATAAGGAAGTGGTGGAGGTAAGATGGAGAGAAGGCAGTGGGTGGAGGTAAGATGGAGAGAAGGTAGTGTTGGAGGGCGTGGCAGTGAAGGAAGTGGTGGAGGAAAGATGGAGGTAAGATGGAGAGAAGGTAGTGATGTAGGCGTGGTAGTGAAGGCAGTGGTGGAGGGCATGGCAGTAAAGGAAGTGGTGGAGGAAAGATGGAGAGAAGGTAGTGGTGGAGGGCCGTGGCAGAGAAGGAAGTGGTGGAGGAAAGATGGAGAGAAGGTAGTGGTGGAGGGCGTGGCAGTAAAGGTGGCAGGAGGTCAATAAGAAGGTCGTGGTACGGAACACACTGCTTTCCTATTTGCCACGATTTACTGTCTATAATAACCCACAATAAACATGAGTGCTGGCGTCAGTAAGAGGATGATGTGTCAGTATTTGTGTGTGTGTGTGTGGCAAAGACTCACCAGCTCCTTTTACATACTGCACTTCCATTGTTTTCCTAAGAGGCAAAATACTCTCCTGCATAATAATGATCCCAACTTGTAGCTACTTTACTTTTGGAGGAGGAATATTCTTTTTGTAACGAAATCGTATTCACCCTATTTATATATAAGTTGCAATATTGCTGGTATGTATCAGTGTTAGCGTTTGCTATCTTACTCAACATTACCTCTTCTGTTGCTTATATCAATGATAATTATTGAGATATCACCGACATTGATGCTTCTATCATTGTTGTTTATCTAAGCATCTCTGACAGCATCACTGCTACTACTGATGTTATCAATGTTGCTGATTTACATCTCATTGGCAGTAGCACCCATAATACTGCTTTTAGGAAAATAATTACAGTCACTTGACACGACATGACCTCATGGATAATATACAGTGCGAGATGACTGACATTTTACTGAGTTTTGTTATAATTATCCTCGTCTCTTTCTCTCACATCCGCTCAGACATCTCCAAGGATTAACAACTAACTATTCATATATTAAACTCCCAGGTTCGACAAGTTGTCACAAACTTGAGCTATATAAAGCACAATACAAAAGGCACACAGTCAATACAACCCACTACCTCACCATCACCCCATCCATTCCCCTGTTGACCCTTCATCATTATTTCCCTTCTGTTCAGTTTTCATTATCGTGCTTGTCTGCTTATGTCTGCAACACTTTCTGCTAATCTTGACAAATTATTGGTGCTGTCACTCTACCTGCTGGCTTGATGATCTCACCTGACTGACTACTCTATACCAGCTTCATAAACCAGCTTTCTCGGCTTGTTCAGTATGCTTCCTTGCCTGCCTGCCTGCCTACTCAAGAAACAAGCCAGTCTCTGTGTGTGTGTGTGTGTGTGTGTGTGTGTGTGTGTGCGTGTGCGTGTGCGTGTGCGTGTGCGTGTGTGTGTGTGTGTGTGTGTGTGTGTGTGTGTGTGTGTGTGTGTGTGTGTGTGTGTGTGTGTGTGTGTGTGTGTGTGTGTGTGTGTCCTGCTCCCTGGGTAAACATGCTTATACCCTGCCTGCTCGATAAACCTGCCTGCCTGCCTGCCTGCCCTGCCTCCCATTCTATACAGCGTCTCCATCACCAGTTATCCGTCAGTGAATATTTATGGCTATTTTTATATCCAGGCCAAGTATGCAGGAGGACCACTCAATCAGCCTAATGTTGGTGTGTGCTCGACGTTCTCTTGTTCCCTTCCTACCTCTCTCTCTCTCTCTCTCTCTCTCTCTCTCTCTCTCTCTCTCTCTCTCTCTCATTCGCTGGCTCACTCATGCACTCGCTCACTCACGCAATTTCTCTTCCTCCTCCTTTTCGTTGCACGTTCACTCACTCAGTCAGTCATTCAATTTCTTTTCCTACCCCCATTTTTTATACCTTTCTTTCCCCTTTTCACCTCGCATATTATTAATTTTCTCCACTCATGCTTATTACGGTATTCTTAATAATTATATGCTTCTCTATTAATTATCCTCCCTCTCCCTCCTTAACTCTGACACTCACTAACTTTAATTGCTACTTGTTTCGTCCCTCTTAAGTGTTCCTGCACCTGTACTTCTTATCTCGTGTTTACCTTACTCACTCACTCACTTACTCACTCACTCACTCAGCTTCAACATTCTAACTCCCTCATCTTTTGTACATATTTTTTTACTCATCCTCTTTTCACTTCTTTCCTCTCTCCTCTCTCTCTCTCTCTCTGTTGTTGTTATTTTTTCCCATCCTTTTCTGTTCCCTTACTACATTACTTTCCCTCTCAGGATGGCTCACACAGTTCATTATATTACCCTCACCTTTAATTCAAGAAAACCGCGAACCAAAGACTCTCATTACCATTTTTTTCCAGGAAGCATCAATATCTTGCATAATAAATGAAGTCCCTCTAAGATTGCTTGCCCTGTTACCCCTTGGTCGGTATAATTAGGTTTCAGTATCCTTTCATTAAATGTATTCACTGCCACCATCAGAGATCCTTTCATTTCTCCCTTTTCTGCTGCTATCTGTCAATTACTCAGTCTCTCTCTCTCACTCTCTCTCTCTCTCTCTCTATACACGTCACTGTATCAAATCATTACATTCTGTACTCTCTATCATCACTTTCTCATTTTTCATTTCCCATTTTTTCTCCCACCACAAGCAGGTCTTCGTCATGACTCTATAATGTGGACTCGCCCTCCCTTGACACAGGCCTCACCAACATTAGCCACTCTCCTTCCCATTATGCACCACTTCCCCATTATTAAACCTTTACGAAGCAACAGAGGCTTACTTACCTTTGCCACAAGTCACATTAATGGGATGTATGGGAGGAGGCTGGTGAAATGATGATGCTGTTGCCCCCCTGACTAATGCCAAATTCATATGGGTGTGAAACTACCTACAGTGTTACTCTATAAATCCTTCTCTCTTCATTTTAGTCTCTTCCTTTCCCCTAAGTTCGTCCCCTTCCTTTCTCTGCTTCCCTTCCATCCTCATCATTCGTTCTCCTTTGTTCTTTCCCCCTCCCCAGTTCTTTACTTTCATCTCTTTCCTTCTTAGTTATTTTTACATTCTCACTTCTACCAAACCCTCCTCCCAACTCATAAAATTTCTCTCTCTTCATCGCCTTCAGCTCCCCATCCCATTCCTCCTCATTTGATTTCATTGCGTTTCTCATATATATAGGTAGATTAATACTATCGAAATGTGAAAAAAAATATACGGTACTTGCTTCTTTCTCAATAAAAATATATTTAATTTACTTTCGTTACCTAGGACACCGCAAAAAATAAAAAAAGTATGGATGTTGAGTGGTAGGTGTATCCTAGCGACACTCGGTCCCCTTCCCTCCTGCCCTGCCGTTGCCATGTTCTGTCCTGCTATGCCTACCGTCTGTCAGTCCAATCCCGCTGTACTCTCTAATTCTGACTACTAGTCCTCTACTGTTTTATCTCCCTCGTACTGTACAGTCAATCCCATATCCTCCGGGGCCTAGGCTAGGGTATGGAAAGAGTAGGGAAAGATAGGAATGTTAGTGAATAAGGAAAGAAAGAGTAGGAAAAAGATAGGAATGTTAGTGAATAAGGAAAGAAAGAGTAGGAAAAGATAGGAATGTTAGTGAATAAGGAAAGAAAGAGTAGGAAAAAGATAGGAATGTTAGTGAATAAGGAAAGAAAGAGTAGGAAAAAGATAGGAATGTTAGTGAATAACGAAAGAAAAATAGAGAACAAATCAAATTGCTTAGTATAAAGAAAAAAAAATCAGAAAGGAAAAACATGATACTAAAAGCGAGGTAATGTGTTTGGGAACCTAGATGATATACGGCACACATGGGGCCGCCTGATTCCTCCAAACTATACCACAAAACACACACACCTTGAGATACACTGAAGCTGGGTGTTGCCTTCGTACACTGAGGAGAAATCAGTAGCCTCCAATCAATAATTATCTAGCAACATCCCAGGCAACATAAGTGAAAAGGAAAGCAAAGTGTTTAGTGAAGGTAAAAATACAATGAATGGTCAGGTATAGGAAAGCGGAGAGGAGGAGGGCGAGTAAATCATTAATCTAGAGACAGACAGAGCGAGACAAGATAAGGAAAAAGAAGAGCAAATAAATGGTTAGTGGAAGGGGATACCGTACGTGAGGAGAGGGACAATGTGGCACTACGAAAGGAAGGAGAACAAAAGGAGGAATAGATTTTAGGGTATGCAGAGAGAGGTAAGACAAAAGGCAGAGGGTGGGCATGTGGCGTGAGCAGAGAGGGAGGGAGGAAGGGACATGAGGACTGTAATGAAGGAAGGAAGGAAGGAAGGACATGACGACTGTAATGAAGGAAGGACATGACGACTGTAATGAAGGAAGGAAGGACATGACGACTGTAATGAAGGAATGAAGGAAGGAATGAATGAATGAATGAATGAATGAATGAATGAATGAATGAATGAAGGAAGGAAGGAAGGAGGGAGGGACATGACGACTGTAATGAATGAATGAATGAATGAATGAATGAATGAAGGAAGGAAGGAAGGAAGGAGGGAGGAACATAACGACTGTAATGAAGGAAGGAAGGAAGGGACATGACGACTGTAATGAATGAATGAATGAATGAATGAAGGAAGGAAGGAAGGAAGGAAGGACATGACGACTGTAATGAATGAATGAAGGAAGGAAGGAAGGAAGGAAGGGAGGGAGGGACATGACGACTGAAGGAAGGAAGGGGAGAAGACATATAGAAAGACGAGGCGGGCAGATTGGTGCGGATATATACAGTAGAAGGGGAAAGAGAGGGGACAAGGGGAAAGAGAGGGGACACGGCATAAAAGGAATGAGGTACGGGTATATATATAGGAGGGAATGAAAGAAATGATGAGAGGAATATGGAGGAGAAGAGGAGAAAAGAGATGTAAGGAAAGGAGCACAGAGAGGAGGAGGAGGAGTAGAAGAAAGATGAGGATAAATGAGGCAAGGTGAAAGGAGGAGGAGGAGGAGGAGGAGGAGGAGGAAGTAGAGTATGGAGAAGAACAGAAGGGGAGGTAAAGGAGGAGAAATGGCAACAGCAGAAGTCAGAGGAAATGTTATAAATGGTCAGGGAGGATGAGAGAATAGAATGATGGCGTAAAGGGAGAGAAAAGAGGGAATGGAAAGGGAGAAGGGGAGACCAATGTATGTAGGCGGAATATATATGAACTGAAGGGGATGTGAGCAAATGGTGGTAGAGAGAGAAGACAGACAAAGAAAGCAAGAAAAATAGAGAAGTTGATGCATTAGAGAGAGAGAGAGAGAGAGAGAGAGAGAGAGAGAGAGAAGGAGAGAGAGAGAGGAGAGAGAGAGAGAGAGAGAGAGAGGAGAGAGAGAGAGAGGAGAGAGAGAGGAGAGAGAGAGAGAGAGAGAGAGAGAGGAATTAGGTGTAAAACAACGTATATACTTTTTTCTGTTGTTGTGTGTTATTTATTTGTTTATCTCTCTCTCTCTCCTCTCTCTCTCTCTCTCTCTCTCTCTCTCTCTCTCTCTCTCTCTCTCTCTCTCTCTCTCTCTCTCTCTCTCTCTCTCTCTCTCTCTCTCTCTCTCCTCTCTCTCTCTCTCTTTCACACACAAACACACACAAAGTAGGTGAACAACAGGGTTTGGTGTTGTCATGATAACTGGGGATGAGGTTTGTGTTTCTCAGGTCCAGTTTCGTCTGTATAAACTATGACGAAAATTTTGCCTTCTGGGGACTCGATTAGTGACAAGGACGGGCGGGCAGGGCAGGCAGGGCAGGGCAGGGCAGGGCAGGGACGAGAGGGGAGAGAATATAAAAGAGAGATGAAAAGAAAAAAATTGATGAGAAGAGGGATGTGGATGATTAGGGAGGGGCAAGAGATGACAAGAGAGAAAAGAAATAATTGAAAGCAGGGGATGAGAAGGAAAGGATTAGGGTTGATTTGACGTGAATGGAGAAAGGAGGGACACAGGGAGGATAGGAAGTGAAGCAGATAAGACAGGAAGGAAGGATGGAGGGAGGGAGGGAGGGGATGAAGTGAATCAACATAGGGCACGAAGGAGGGATGGACGAACTACAAAATGAAAGAAGAGATATACGTAACAAAGGAAAAGGAGGATACATAGATTGGAAGAGAGGGATGGGACGAAGTGAGAGAGAGAGTGAAAAGATTGAAAAAAAGAGATATCTGAAATGCACACAGACTAGAGAGAGAAAGGAGAGGCAGGGGGACACGGGATGAAAGAGGAAAGGAAGTAAAGAAAGTAAATAAAAGTGATATACCGGAAATAAAATGATATGAAAAGAAAAATCGAAAAGAAATATTAAAGAACTGAAACTCGAGAGAAAAAGGAGAGAGGAAGATGAAAACAGTAAGAGCATGGGGAAGTAAAGTGCAAGGACTGACAACAGGAGGAAGTACATGCAGTAT
Source organism: Petrolisthes cinctipes (assembly GCA_033782935.1). NCBI lineage: Eukaryota > Metazoa > Arthropoda > Malacostraca > Decapoda > Porcellanidae > Petrolisthes > Petrolisthes cinctipes. The sequence goes on from JAWQEG010006607.1 coordinate 18,663, forward strand.
AAGAGAAGAGGGAGAAATAACGATACAGACAACTGGAGGACATTAAGGCAAATGGAGCTGCAATTAAGGAAATGGGCTGTAGTGTGTCAGGGTTGAGGAGGCAGGAAAAGTGGGTCGCATTCAAGAAGCATTACACACTCCCTAAACAGGCCAGATATGTCAATTGTAGACGACCCATGAATTGTGTGTAGTCCCAGACGTGTATTTATCGTATGTTAATGGCAAATATGATTACGTAGGTGTATAGGAGGCGACTGATTCCTCCAGACTATCCCACAAAACACCATACTATATATACTAAGGAAGGCTGTTTGTTTCGTGATATAATGTGGAGAACCCAGTACCATCATATTCGTTCATAAAACACGGCCCCCTCAACTAATGGCCTCATATTTATTCTCCTCGCCCATTACCCTTTTTCCTCACTTATCCAGAGCCTTTATTTGCCCTACTGAGTTGTTTGTTGCCTTTCCAGACCCTAACTAACCCCTCCATCATTTTCTTTTAATTGGATCGTTAAGGCATGATAATCTAGGCTTACTTTGTCACAGTTGCAGTAAAAAAGAGGAAATGTCTTCAAGAGCCACAATGACGAAGATGATTATGAACTTGTTATGAAGAAATATTATTCCCCTACAAAACATACCGCTCCTATTATAACACAAGAGAAGTGTGATATCGACTGACGACTTGAGGGGCAGATTAACACAGCCACCTCACACGGCCTAAAGTTCTGAGCGAGAGGATGGGGCCTTCCTTTCGTGTGCACAAATCTGTCCCTTGTTTTAGGTTATGAATATGATTTTATCGATCGAAAGTTGTCATCATCACCATCATGAAATACGATCACCTCCACAAAATCGCCGCCAGTCAACCTCTCTCAACTGAATAACGTGGCCATCAATCCGAACAAACCTATAGAGTCTGAGTGCCGTTTACTCTCGCTGGTACCCATCATACATACCCTCAGGACTCTCTCTCTCTCTCTCTCTCTCTCTCTCTCTCTCTCTCTCTCTCTCTCTCTCTCTCTCTCTCCTTCCCTCTTCCTCTCCCTCCCTCTCTTACGGGGAAGGAAGGAAGGCAGGCCGTGAGTTAGTTCGGTCTTCTTAGCGAGTAAAAGTGGGTAGGAGTTATGACGGCAATTAGTGAGCAGCGGGGCTAAGTTAGTACGGTAAAATACACGAGTCCCCGGCAAAATATATCGGTAGGGAGATTATGCCTGTGTTATGGCCGCCCCCACTCTGTCAACTTATTTCTGGGAAGATGTGTAGGAGGAGGAGGAGGAGGCGGAGATGTTGTTTGTTATTGGAGGCCAGGGATTGCTGTTGTTGTGGTTGTTGTTGTTGTTGCTCTCGGTACAAAAGGTATGGAGTGGTTTTCTATTGTTTTGTCTGTGTGTGTGTGTGTGTGTATAGGTGATTGTTATTGGTGTTGTTATGAATGGAGGACTGATGATGGTGCCTGATGTGATGATGTAGGCTGCGATGTGATGGTGTGATGATGTGAGCTGCGATGATGTGAGCTGTGATGACTGATGATGGTGCCGGATGTGATGATGTGAGCTGCGATGTCTGCTCTTGGCACTGGTCGCATAACATTATTCAGTGCTTGAAACACCAGCTTACTATAGCGGATGTGACGACGTTATAGAGTGATAATAATTGTGATCTGAGTAACTTAAATCTATACAAGCCACAAAAAAACAAAACTTCACAGCATCTATCTAGACTATCCCTATAAAAACATGCCGAGACATCATTCCTCTTACAATACCTTGGGTCTTTTCTTTGGGAGGGGAAGGTATAAAGCTGAGTCATACGTTGGCAGCGCTGCACTGCTGCAAACATGTCATCATGCAAGGGACGTGATAAAAGAGGAAATATGTAAACCAGAATGAGTCTGAGACAACAGGGAAGGGATTATACTTTTTCTTGGAGCCTTGTGGTTATTGCCCTTGTTGTTGTTGTTGGTGTTATTGTTGTTTATAATTATTACTGTTTTTGGTTTTCGCCTCTTGTTGCTGCTGTTTTGTTTCTCTTCTTCCTGCCACTTTTATATTTTAAAGTGAAATTAATTTGTGTTTGTTATTGCTTTGGTGAATAAGTGAATAGCATTCCCAAAGTTACATATTTGTTAGTACAAATGTTGCAATACATTTGGGTACTCATGTTTTCATAAAATTGTTGCTCTTGGAAATGAGTTTTTGCATCTGCTTGCCAAATAATTATTACGTAATATCTGTTTCATTCGGGGAATGGTTCGTCTTTCATGCACGACACTCTAGCTAACACCAGACGATTCCATCCGTCACTGGAAAACCCTCGTCCAATTTACAAAAGAAACTCCTTAATAAGTACTTTACAACCTCACTTATTGAATGAGAGATTCCTTTATTTGTGAATTTGAAGGTCTCTGATTCCTTCAAACACTCCCATGAAACAGATCCCTTATTACCACCATTAAGGGCGTCTGTTTCCTGGTATAGTTACGAGGATTCAGTAGCCTTAGAATTCGCCAACAAAAGAATCTCAACTGAAGCATAATAATATGTATTCACTTACTGTTAATCCACCCAGCACAACCTCACTCCATTTAATCGGTGGGGAAAAGAACTAAAATTAAACATAGCAGACAAAAAATCATATTGCTACAATTTTCTATAATGGAGATATATAAGTGGTTTACCTGAGAGGGGATTCTAGCAGGGTTGACACTCTTATATTCTTTTACGGGGATAATCTCTTGTCGGTGAATTGAAGGGCTATTGATCCCTTAACACTATGCTCGAAAACAGATCCTCTAATCTTCTTGGCATCCATTGGAGGAATCAATAACTCCCTATTTCTAATACAGGAAATCACCCCTTAAGGACCCTGTGTTCGTGTATGATAATTGGAGCCTTCTGATTCCTCCTGACCATGCCACGAAACAAGCAGGTCCTTCCTTTTGTGTCTGTGTGTGTCTGTGTCTGTGTCTGTGTCTGTGTCTGTGTGTGTGTGTGTGTGTGTGTGTGTGTGTGTGTGTGTGTGTGTGTGTGTGTGTGTGTGTGTGTGTGTGTGTGTGTGTGTGTGTGTGTGTGTGTGTGTGTGTCCATATTTGAAGGACTCGTTTATCTTCAATTCTCTGACTAGATCACAGGGTCCCTTTAACACCATTATAGCAAAATGAGACTTCAGCTATTCAGTATATATATAAAATTACATAACAAGTTCACGGCACTGAGAGTTCAAAAAAATCCCACAAATGTTTTAAGTTTTGATTCGCCAAATTACCATTCAATCTTCCTTTATCGCCTTTTTACCCTCGTCTTTCGTGACTTCTCCTCGCTGTTCTCCCTCGTTTCTTCCCTAATTGATTTCACTCTGGCAACTTCATCTTTTGTAATGTTCATCTATTTCTTTCCCGCTTCTCTTCCCCCTTCCTATTCGTTCTCGGTTCCTCCTCACCAGACTCTTTATTTTCAGTCTCATTTCTTGCCGTTCCTTTTCCTGTTATCGGTTATTTGACATTCCCCCCTCAGACAGCCGTGACGTGTGTGTGTGTGTGTGTGTGTGTGGTGTGTGTGTGTGTGTGTGTGTGTGTGTGTGTGTGTGTGTGTGTGTGTGTGTGAGGAAGGGAGTGTGTGTGTGTGTGTGTGTGTGTGTGTGTGTGTGTGTGTGTGTGTGTGTGTGTGTGTGTGTGTGTGTGTGTGTGTGTGTGAGTGGAAGGGAGTGTGTGTGCGTGTGAGTAGAAGTGTGTGTGTGTGTGTGTGTGTGTGAGGAAGGGAGTGTGTGTGTGTGTGTGAGTGGAAGGGAGTGTGTGTGTGAGTGGAAGGGAGTGTGTGTTAGGAGGGTGTGTGTGTGTGTGTGTGTGTGAGGAAGGGTGTGGATGTGTGTGTGTGTGTGTGTGTGAGGAGGGTGTGTGTGTGTGTGTGTGTGTGTGTGTGTGTGTGTGTGTGTGTGTGTGTGTGTGTGTGTGTGTGTGTGTGTGTGTGTGTGTGTGTGTGTGTGGTGTGTGTGTGTGTGTGTGTGTGACGATCTGGACAACGTTATTACGCCCATGAATCCGATCAGTATCATCCACAGTCATTCGGATTAATTACTTGAGGCGTACGGGTGATGAAAAATTGGTCCAGCTCAAAAAAAATAATACAGGGAAGATGGGAATGACGGGAAAATCTCAGGCCAATGCTTCTGTTCTCATTCCAGGTAGAGGTGATTTGAAACAACTCTATATACGTGTAAATTATATATATATATATATATATATATATATATATATATATATATATATATATATATATATATATATATATATATATATATATATATATATATATATATATATATATATATGTATATATATATATCCCATTTCACCATTCGTCATAGAAAATAATTCGTCGCAAGCAAGTACTTTTTTTTTCCTTTCTCAATGATCTAACTCCGTCTCTTGTTGTTGCCTCCAATATATATAATTTTAGTTTCGTTCCTCAGAAATAATTGCACCTATCTTCTCTCTCCATAATGTTCCCCTTGCAACTCCATACCGTCTTTCTTATATATGCTTTTACAGTTACTCATCAGTTTTTTTCTTTCACTCTCCATATCCCAAGATTCTCCACACACACACACTCTTCCTTTCCACAGTCTTCCCAATCCTCAGCTTCTCTCACGTAAATAAAGTCAATCGGTATCATTCATTTTCTTTCCACTTTCCCTCTCTGTTTGGCCGTCGATGTAGCTCCCCCTTTCATAAAATATATATTCCCGAGATTTTATTTATTTATTTACTCATTTATTTATTTATTTTTTTCTTTCTTTCATTTTTTCATTTTTTTTTTTTTTTACTCATTTTTTTTACTATAACTTAAGTGGCTATATTTCCTCAATCTCCCCCCGTCCTACGAAACAACTACATACATCACTTTTCGTAATTCCCTACCCCGGTGCTCTGTTTCCCATAATGTACTTTCCAATTTTCTCCAAACTACTTTACCAATTTATTTTTTTTAACTCCACCACCCTCTCATTTTGTCCCCAACACAAGGTAGACATTTCTGTTCCCTCACTACCCCCCCTCCCTTCCTTCCTCCCCTCTCTCTCACTCCCTCTCCCTCCATCCCTAAGTAACATCTATTACTCACCCTCTCTCTCTCTCTCTCTCTCTCTCTCTCTCTCTCTCAGGTTTTTTTTCTTCATTTCCTCCCTCTCTCCCCAATACTTTTTTTCCTAATCATTTCAATCACTTCCTTCATTTCAGGTCTTACTCATTCCTTTCCTCTCTCTCTTTTACCAACATATTGACCCATTCCCCTTCCCCTACTCCTAAACTTTCCCTTCCTTCTTATCATTTATTCTCTTCCCTCCCTTCTTTTTCCATTTCTACTCCTTACATTTGCCTCTCTCTCTCTCTCTCTCTCTCTCTCTCTCTCTCTCTCTCTCTCTCTCTCTCTCTCTCTCTCTCTCTCTCTCTCTCTCTCTCTCACACAATTCTTAAGTCATTTCCCCTCTCCCATTCTAGTTACTCATCATTCACTTTTACTCTTCCCTTCTTCGTTATACCTCCTTCAATCCTTCCTTCCTTCCTTCCCTCTAATTTATCCCCCTCCTCCCCCTTACCCACACATTTCTCCCTTACTTACTATCTCATTCCTTTTTCTTCCCTCCCTCCCTCCTTCCTTCCTTCACCCACACCACCACCACCACCCCCTCCCTTCCCTTCCCTTCCTTCCTCAGCTTAACATGCACTCCCAGGATAATTAGTCTAATGAGATCGTTAATTACATCATATTTCAAGCAGGGTTTTTTTTTTTTTTTTTTTTTTTTTTTGCACCCCCTCCTGCCTGCCTGCCTGCCTCCCTAAAGGACGTTCCCCTCGTAATGTCCAAAGGCACTTCATAACTGCGTCTGGGTTAGGTCGGGGTTTATTAGATCCGGCTCGTGTTACGTGTCCGGGGTGGGAATCGGGAGAAAATAATATCTACTCACGCGCTCAGAAAAAATAAAACGATGGATAAAAATAACACACGATATAACCAAGATATATATATATAGCCAATGAATGTAATAGAAGCGATATATATAATTGCACGCATGAATAACTGCAAATCAATAATAACACACAATAATAACACAATAAAACCAATATATAGCCAATAAATGTAATAGAAGCGATATAATTGCACGCATGAATAACTACAAATCAATAATACACCGTGTCTAAAGGGGAAAAGAATATTATACTGAAGAGACACTCATCATTTTTTCTACTGATAATACTTGCGTTTGTAATAAAAAAAATAATATGACAGATAAGATAAAGAACACGAGCTTAAGGATTTGTATATACGGTAACTTACTTCAATTTCAACACAGCAAAACACATGGCTTCCTTCACACACACAGACAGACACATCACACACACACAGAGACACATTACACACACAGAGAGAGAGACACATTACACACACAGAGAGAGAGACACATTACACACACACACAGACACATCACACACACACAGAGACACATCACACACACACAGAGACACATCACACACACACAGACACACATCACACACACACACACAGACACATCACACACACACAGAGACACATCACACACACACACAGAGAGAGAGACACATTACATACACAGACAAACACACACAGACACATTACATACACACACATTACATAAACAGAGAGACACATCACACACACACACACACAGACACATCACACACACAGAGACACACACACACATTGGCAGAAACATTATCCTGATCATTGTTTCTCTTCCTCTCTTCTTATAGACAAATCTTAATCTCGTCACGTGTCTATAGATAATTAGTTCTCAGGACAAACAATTAGTACACAATCGCGATCGAAAATAGTATGCTTAATTTAACAGGCTCTTCTGTTTGACTAAGGTTTCTGATAAATATTAAGGGGAGATTCTCTTGTTAGTGAATTGAAAGGACTCTGATTTCTCCAAACTATGCCACGAAACAGATCCCCCCACCATTGAGGGAGTGGTTTCTGGCATAGTAAAGAGGAATCAGTAGCCTTCCAATTCACCAACAAGAGAATCTCACCTTAATTAATGGAGTCTTGTATAGGTACTGTTGTCAGCTTTCTATGAGGCTCTGAAACCCCTGTAGTCTGATATCTGATACGTGGCAAATACCTGACAATCGTACAACCTTCAGTGTTCATTCAGCTGGAACCCTTTGCAATTATCTGCCTTAGTGAATTGCAAAACATAAACATATTCAATCAAAACATACTAACATCCCCAGGAACGACGAGGCTAGACTCTGACTGGAATGTTATCAGAGTTTCGGGTTCACTTACTGTCCGACAACCTTTAGTGGATTAGAGAACACGTGTGACACTTGCTCTTAAGGTACACAGTGCTCACATGAATTGGTTAAGGGGGTAATAATTCACTTTTGTTACATTGGAGTGCCTTGATTCCTCCAAAGTATGCCAGGAAACAGGACCAGATGAACAAAAATAAATGGAGTTCTGTTGCTTGGAATAGTTTGGAGGATTCAGTTGTTCCAGATTTACCAACACTGTACTTCCCCCTTTAGTTCCTGCGTCATCCCAAATACCAGCTTTCATCACCATGCACTCACTCAGCTCCGAATGCTTCCCCAGGTCTCTGAAGATAATCCTGTCCCGCTATGCAGTATACCTCTTCCCAGCCGAGTACTTTAATGAATCTTTCTCTTTTAGACCATTTATTATTTTGTTCGCAACCTCTGGCCTCTCTCCCTTCTCCACCGTACTCCTCAGTCAACTCTTCTCTCCACCCACTCTCCTTTAATTAATTTTTCCGTCTTTCTAGTCCACTATCTCCTTCCCCAACTCTCCCCTGACCTCTCCAGCTCTCATCTAACCATCGCTATCCACATCTAAAGCACCATTGTCCACCACAACTCTCCTTCTCCCCACCTCCTGTCTCTCTATTACTACTATTACGACTACAACTACTACGACTATGACTACTCTTTTCCACCTCCTCCTCGACCTCCTCCTTCTCCTCCTCCTCCACCTCCCCCTCGACCTCCTCCTCCTCCACTGTCCCGCACACTCTCCTCCTCTCCTACTCACAACTTAACTTATTTAAATGTCCGACGCTAAGAGCCATATACCAGCTGGGCCAGTAAAACCCAAGACACTTATGGCTTTACCTTGGCTCGTGTATCACAGGGGAGGGGGGATTTATTGGGTACAACATTTGCGCACTCTTCCCCTTCTCTAATTGTGGCCGAGTTTTTAACAGTAAAGATGATTGTTTATGTGTCGGGCCGGTGCTAAGGGGAGAGGAGGAGGAAGTGGTGGTGGTGGTGGTGGTGGTGGTGGTGGTGGTGGTGGGGAAAAGGAGGAAGTGGTAGTGGTGGTGGTGGTGGTGGGGAAAGGAGGAAGTGGTAGTGGTGGTGGTGGTGGGGAAAGGAGGAGGAAGTGGTAGTGGTGGGGTGGTGGTGGGGGAAAGGAGGAAGTGGTAGTGGTGGTGGTGGTGGTGGGGAAAGGAGGAAGTGGTAGTGGTGGTGGTGGTGGGGAAAGGAGGAAGTGGTAGTGGTGGTGGTGGTGGGGAAAGGAGGAAGTGGTAGTGGTGGTGGTGGTGGGGAAAAGGAGGAGGAAGTTAATGGTGGTGGTGGGGAAGGAGGGTAGAGGCTTACAAAATTAGTTGTGGGGAAAGCAGTGGGGAAGGAACACAGGAGAATGGTGGAATGGGGAGGTGACTTAGTTAGGCGTTGGGGAAGGGTTGGGGTTTGGCAAATTTTGTGGTGGGGAAAGAAGTAAGAGGGATGAGAAAAGGGGATATGGAGAGGGATGAGAGAAAGGGGATATGGAGAGGGATGAGAGAAAGGGGATATGGAGAGGGATGAGAGAAAGGGGATATGGAGAGGGATGAGAGAAAGGGGATATGGAGAGGGATGAGAGAAAGGGGATATGGAGAGGGATGAGAGAAAGGGGATATGGAGAGGGATGAGAGAGAGGGGATATGGAGAGGGGAGGGAGCCAGTGGGGAAAGGGATTGGGCAAATTTTGTGTTGGGGATTTGGGAAAAGGAGTATGGTAATGAGAGGAGTAGGGAAGAGGTGGAGTAGGATTTTTGTTGAAGAAATTAGGAAGGTGCTCTAATGTACAGTAGGTGTTAAGGGAGGAAGTACAATGTCGGTATATCTGGAGCAACTGATTCCACCAAACTATTCCAGGCAACAGGCCACCAATATATTTGTTCATCTGGTGGTGTTTCCTGACATACCCTGGAGGAATCAAGAATACAAAGGAATACAAAGGAAGTACAGGCAACAGGAGGTCCATAGTGGCCTTTTACGAGGTCACCTGTTTATCTACGTTAATGTACTGTACTAAAAGTGTACAATCCCCTTAAGGTGAAATATTTGGTTAGAGAAGAGAAGAGGAATATCCCAGAAACCTTTAGTGGGTTATTGGCCCTCGAAGCTAGCCATGGTCCGCTAGTAATTATATATGTAATTATCCTATGCACCGGGGCTTAATAATGGTACAAATCGTTTCCACAGCAATAAATTACTCAGGTGGAAAAAACAGAGAACAGAAAATGTGTGTGTGTGTGAAGTCATTGACAGTAAAAGACAGGTCGACTTAAAAATGCAGAGCTGTCAAAAATGAAAGGCCACTGTCAGAGGTAATCAAGAGGTGTCAGACTAATTCCCCAGGTGCTGCTCCCACTGCCGAAACATTCCACACAAAACAGTATTTATTGGGAAGGCGATGCAGCGATTAAAGACCAAAACGGAGACTGTAACTGGGACTGGGTTTATGGTAATGTGTATAATAAATTAATTCCTATAGTCTAGTGAAAGGTTTACTCTTTAATTAAGGGGTTAGTTATTCATTTTTTGTTACATTGGAGTGCCATTATTCCTTCAAAGTTTGCCAGGAAAAACAGGACCATATGAACAAAAATAATGGTGTTTTGTTGATTGGAATAGTTTGGAGATAATGAGTTGCTCCAGATTTACCAACACTGTACTTCCCCCTTAAGATACCAGTCTCTATTATTTAACACTTGCCTAGCCTATGTACTCAACCTTCGTGTTAGAAATCATGATAAAAATTCAATATAACCAGGCATACAGATCACCCCAACAGAACTGACCCACCCACCACTAGCTTACATATAATTCACACTACCCATAACCATAACAAAAGCCAATAGTGTGAACAAGAGATACATGGAAAAATTAACTAGGGAAAAATGTGGAGCAGCGAACCAGACCAGACCACACCACACCAGCAGTAGTCTAGACAATAATATATACCAGATCAAATACCTACTCGGCCTGAACTCGCATACCTGGTTAAACCCGACCAATAGTAGGAAAGTTAGGTAGGGTATGGTGATGATAATAAAGTGGTGTGTGGTGTGAGTTATGGTGAGGTGAGGTAAAGTAAGGCGAGATGAGGTGAGGCCAGGAAAAGTAATTTTGAGGTGCAGTAAGGTGAGATGATATAAATTACGACAAAAGGTGAAATGAGGTGAAGTAATTGAAGGTGAGGTAAGGTAAAGTAAGGTGAGACAAGGTGAGGTGAGGTAAAGTAAAGTAAGGTGAGACAAGGTGAGGTGAGGTAAAGTAAAGTAAGGTGAGACAAGGTGAGGTGAGGTAAAGTAAAGTAAGATGAGACAAGGTGAGGTGAGGTAAAGTAAAGTAAGAGAGACAAGGTGAGGTGAGGTAAAGTAAAGTAAGAGAGACAAGGTGAGGTGAGGTAAAGTAAAGTAAGGTGAGACAAGGTGAGGTGAGGTGAGGTGAGGTAAAGTAAAGTAGGGTGAGACAAGGTGAGGTGAGGTAAGATGAGACAAGTTGAGGTGAGGTAAGATGAGACAAGGTGAGGTGAGATGAGGTAAAGCAAGACGAGGTGAGGTGAGGTGAGTTGAGGTGAGGTGAGCGTGGCGTGTTGAGGCATCGGGTGTCACTCTGGTTGGGAGGGTATAATGGAGGGCGGCCAGCACAATGGTCGGGATTAATTGTACAAGACATACCACTAATGGCTGCTAACGAGAGGGGGAGGGGGGGGGGCTGGGCAGGATGAGAGGGGGAGGGGGCCTGGGCATGATGAGAGGGGGAGGGGGCCTGGGCATGATGAGAGGGGGAGGGGGCCTGGGCATGATGAGAGGGGGAGGGGGACTGGGTAGGATGAGAGGGGGAGGGGGCATGGGCAGGATGAGAGGGGGGGGCTGGGTAGGATGAGAGGGGGAGGGGGCTGGGTAGGATGAGAGGGGGAGGGGGCATGGGTAGGATGAGAGGGGGAGGGGGCATGGGCAGGATGAGAGGGGGAGGGGGCATGGGCAGGATGAGAGGGGGGGCTGGGGAGGATGAGAGGGGGAGGGGGCCTGGGTAGGATGAGAGGGTGAGGGGGCCTGGCCAGGATGAGAGGGGGAGGGGGGGCGGGCAGTATGAGAGGGGGAGGGGGGGCGGGCAGTATGAGAGGGGGAGGGGGGCCGGGAAGTATGAGAGGGGGAGGGGGGCCGGGAAGTATGAGAGGGGGAGGGGGGCCGGGAAGTATGAGAGGGGCAGGGGGGGCTGGGCAGGATGAGAGGGGGAAGGAGGCCTGGGCATGATGAGAGAGGGAGGGGGCCTGGGCAGGATGGAAGGGGAAGGGGGAATGGGCAAGATGAGTGGGGGAGAAGGGAATGGGCAAGATAAGAGGGGGGGGGGATGTCTGGAAGGATGAAAGGGGGAAGGAGGGATGTCTGGAAGGGATCTAGGCCACCTTAGTGAGAAGACGTGTGGCAGGGATCTAGTTAGGTAAGGAGGGGACCTAAAGAGGCAGAAATGGCGAGAATGGAGGAAGGAAGGAGGTGGAAGAAAGAGGTGAAAACAAACAGGAAATAGAGTGTCAAAATATATAAGACAAATACCCCTTCCTAACAATGGGATACTCAGGATAACATTACCGAGTTCCATCTCCAGGTGAGACACAAGAAGAAAGAGATAGAGACATGAATGAAGGGTAGCATAGCGAGGGAAACAGCCTCAATGGAAGGGGTTTTGGCAAGAAGGGACTGGGTCAAAGGAGACACGGGTCTTATTAAAGAATGGTAGGAAGAAGGGGAGGTGGGATATGGAGTATGGTGATCTTGAGAAGGGAGAAAATATATCCAGTCAATGATGGCAGTAAAGAGAAGAAACCTGTACTGTAAACCCCTGGCTATAACCCCGAGTATCAAAGCTCTTTCCCCTGAACCAAAGACGGGTACAGTCGTGTCGCAAAAGTCGTGTCGACGCCTTAGTCAGCGTTTCTCGAAGGATAACATAAAGGATAATTATCGAACCAACACATTTACCACACACACAGAATTACAACATCCAGGGGGCAAATTAGAAAAAAAAATCCTTTGGGTTTTCATTTTACGAGGCTGTGAACATCATATTTCCATACTGTACTTCATGACTTGGCAGATGTGGCGATACGACTTTTACCGCCAACTATACCTTAAAGGGTGGGAATGAGAACAAACCATGAGGAGTGTGATGAAGGAGATGTGTTACAAGGTGTCGGGAGTGCGTGGAAGGTATACAAGAGGGAGAAGAAATAGAGGTAAATGTGGTTATAGAGACAGACAGAACGACATACACATAGACATGGACAAAGAGAGGGAAGCATTATATATAGAACCCGGACCACTAGGATACCCAGAAGTGCCAGCATGATACCCACTCTAATCTGGTGAATTAAAGTTAGGGTACATTGACTCCTTAACTCTCGTGTTGTTGAGCAGCAGGAGTGAAGAGTTAGAGGGGAGGAGTGTTCATGAGAAGGAAAAGAGAGAAGAGTTAGAGGGGAGGAGTGTTCATGAGAAGGAAAAGAGAGATTGGTAGAAGAAGAGACAGTGGGAGAAATAGGAGAATGGAGAGAAAATTACAGAAGACAGAGACAAGTTAGAAGAGAAAAAAAAAACTTTAGAAGAGGTAGAAGGAAAAGGAAAGAAATCCAGAAAAAAAAGAGAGATAATAAGTAAAATGAGTGGATAGAGTTACGATATAATATGTAAATTGTGATGGCGAACAAAAGGATTCATATCGAACAAAAGAATGAAAGGTAGATGGAAGAGAGAAGCTGTACAGAAGTATAAAGGCTGTCTGACTATTCTGAAGAAACAAGTAAAATAGGTAGAAATAGGAGGCATAAGGAAGGCGAAAACTGATTAGTATTTAATTATAGAAAATATACAGAATTAATAAGAATATAAACACACTGAATGAGATGATTTATACGACAGCAGAGTTATGGTAAAAAAATATATATAAACAAAATATATCACTGAGCAAAAACAAATACAAAACAAAAACACCTCGACACAAGAGAACACAAAATAATATAAACACTCAATCAGACAAGAGGCAGATCAATGAACCCAAACAAAAGTCTAACAAAAACAGAACAAATAAGTATGAGGTAACCGGCTGAAGGAAGGGATACCAGGATTTCTATATACGTAAAGAGATAAAGAGACAGGGAGACAGACAGACGGCAGACAGGCGAACTGATGAGAGATAAGTGGCCAACATATCACGTTACCAGGCAGAAGGGTTGGGGCAAGAGATGTGGGAGGGGAAGGGGGGAAGGGGAAGGGGAGGGGAAGGGGGAGGGAGGGGAAGGGGAAGGGGGGAGGGGGAAGGCGTGAGGAGGGGATGGGGGAAGGAGTGAGGAGGGGAAGGGAGAAGGGGGGAGGGGAAGGGGGGAGGGAGGGGAAGGGGGGAGGGGGAAGGGGCAAGAGATGAGGGAGGGGAAGGGGGAGGGAGGGGAAGGGGAATGGGGGAGGGGAAGGGGGAGGGAGGGGAAGGGGTAAGGAGTGAGGAGGGGAAGGGGGGAGGGGGAAGGCGTGAGGAGGGGGACGAGAAAACAAAAATAACGGGATGGCATTATTTTGTTGTGAAGAAGTGCAAGGAAGCAAACGAAAAGGATATTGAAACACGAATCATGGACAAGTTATTAAATTGTGCTAATAATAATAAGTGATGCAAAATCGTGAACTACAGTCAACCCTCCCTTGTCAGATTTATTTATGATAATGCTCGCTTCGGTACAACTTAATTCAATACACTAAAATAATGAAACCTGCAGAATATCTAATGAATTTTTTAACACCAGATGTCACACTGAAATGTCTAATCATAGTCCAAAAATTATTTCAGCCAATTTATCATACAGTGCCAGTGTTTTAAGATCACTTACACAATCTTCTTCTCCTCATGGACATTGAGTGCAATACATAACAACATCAGACCTCTCTATTAATTAATGAATACCTCTTAGCAGCACCATAAAAATGACTGTCAATGTCTCTCCTTTATAGCCAGGTAATGATCTCGACATATCCAATTAAGTACCTGAGTCCCGGGTTCCCTTTGTGGCTGGTAAATTCGTAGGATGATAGACAGACTTGAACTCTTCTTAGTGCCCGTAATTCAGTAATGATCAAACTAGAAGAGCAGGCAGGTCAAAGCATCATGAAAACTGATAACAAACATCCACTCCTCAAGCTGGTATTATTAACATTTGGATAATTAATTCATAGTGTCTTGTCGATTGCCTATTCTTTCAACTCATTAGATATTTTGAGTCTTTATACATTCCTTTCACTCAAACATAATTATCATGCACATTCATTTCTCCTCTCCACACTCACACGAACATTACCCACCTCTTCACTCCACTTCCATTTCCTTCCACTCCCTTATCAGAATTCCAGGTCTCAATATCAACTTTCCCTCCACACACCAACAACCACCTCCCTGTTCCTCAACCAACCTCGTCGCCCCTAACCCCACCTAAACACTCTCCTCCTCCACCACCTTTGCTCCTCTCTCTCTCTCTCTCTCTCTCTCTCTCTCTCTCTCTCTCTCTCTCTCTCTCTCTCTCTCTCTATTACCCACTCTCGTCTCATTAAGCTCAATTCTACGTTCACCATCCACTCCTCCTCTCCCACACTCCTCACACCCACCTTCACAGCCCTCCACACCATTCCCCGACCCTATATATAATACCTTCCTATTTCCACAATTGCAAACTTCCTCGCTAATTTTCTTTTCATTAGCCACCTCACAATGACTATAATAGACTCACTCCTATTTTCCATCATCCCTCCTCTCCACTACCCACACTTACTCCTCTCTCTCTAAAAAAAAAAAGAAAAAAGAAAAGAATTTTTTATATATATATATATATATATATATATATATATATATATATATATATATATATATATATATATATATATATATATATATATATATATATATATATATATAAATCATTAAATAAAATTATAATAATAGTCATAAATAAATAATGCGCCACTCCCCACACTAATTCTACCCAAACCTCTTCTTACCCTATTCCCTCCACCAAAGAAAGCTGCACTACGCCCCCCCCCCCCAACCCACACTCACACCACCAAAACACGACCGACTCCCCACATCCGTTTGCCACACCTCACCCCACTCCATGCAGTTAACTTCCCACCCACATGCCGCTCCAACTCTCCCATATTGCTCTACCAAAACCACCCAACAACCACTCACATCCCCACCAACACCAACCACAACAACCACTCGCATCCCCCCCCCCCACCAACACCACCAACCACAATCACCAACACCATCACCTCCACCAACCACTCTCATCCCCCCCCCCCACCATCACCAACCAACCACAATCACCACCAACACCACAATCACCACCAACAACCACAATCACCACACACCATCCCATCACCTCCACCAACCACTCTCATCCCGTGCCAGCTGCCTCCACACCCTGATAACACACCCGGGATTAAACGTGGCGATATGATTCCGTGCCTGGCGCTTTGATCTATTGAGTGTGTATATTATATTAACCCGGAGCTCCGGACCCATTCCCTCTGACGCGAGAGAGAGAGAGAGAGACCTGGCTTGACTTGACCTGGCTTGGCTTGGAGATTACCTGAAATGAGACCTTTGCATAATTCAGACCCATTTTAAGATTTCCTCGTTAGTCCTAAACAGTTGACCTGACCTGACTTGCCTTGGCTTGGATATTACCTGAAATGAGACCATTGCATAATTCAGACTCATTTTAGATTTCCTGGTTAGTCCTAAACTCTTGTACAGTCGGCAAATATAGTATTGAAACACCCCTTTGCCCCTTAGGATAACTATAAATACTTTCAATGTAAGGGTGGTTTCAATACTGTTTTTGTTGTCTGTACGTATATTAGACCTATGTGTGGGTGTCCTTGTTCACTATTTCTCTCCTCTATATCAGTGTAGTTGGTGGATGTAGGCAGGATTTGGACGCCTCTTTGTACCCGATCAACACTCTCTGAATTCTTCTACTGTACTTCATTTCCTTTGTTTCCTTCGTGCTTGTGTTCTCTCTTTCTCTCTCTCTCTCTCTCTCTCTCTCTCTCTCTCTCTCGTGATACATGGACTTGCAGGCCTAGCACGATCTTCTATATTCTTGTATTTTCTCTATTTTCTCTCTTTCTCCTCCTCCTCCTCCCCATTTTCCTTCTACTCCTCCTCCTTTTCATTTTTATTCTACTCCTTCTCCTCTTCTTCCTCCTCCTCCTCCTCCTCCTCCTCCTCCTCGTATTTCTCCTCCTCCTTCCCTGTTCTAACATCATACGGGAGATGGATTGCCCCAGAGAGTTTTATTCGCTCAATGATATTAGTATGATTCTATATTGGTCTCTGTCTACCCACTGAAGATCGTGGTAGTGGAGTTGGTGTACTGAAGGGCAAGTCTACAGTAGTGATGTGGTGAGAAGAGAGGGTGTGTTAAACTGTACAATATTTAGTGTGGAGGTTGTTGTGTGTGGTGTGTGTGTGTGTGTGTGTGTGTGTGTGATGTGGTGTCGTGTGGTATAATATGGTGTGGTGTGGTGTGTGTGTGTGTGATGTAGTGTCGTGTGGTATAGTATGGTGTGGTGTGTGTGTGTGTGTGTGTGTGTGTGTGTGTGTGTGTGTGTGTGTGTGTGTGTGTGTGTGTGTGTGTGTGTGTGTGTGTGTGTGTGTGTGTGTGTGTGTGTGTGTGGTGTAGGGGTGTGGGGTTGTGGTGTGGTACAGTATGGTATAGTATGGTGTGTGTGTGTGTGTGTGTGTGTGTGTGTGTGTGTGTGTGTGTGTGTGTGTGTGTGTGTGTGTGTGTGTGTGTGTGTGTGTGTGTGTGTGTGTGATGTGCTGTATTGTGGTGTGTGCAACATTTTAACATCTCCTCGAATATCAAAATGAATAGGGCCTGCTTCATCCTTCAAGACATTTTTTGAGCCAATAGCATCAGTATTCTAAATGACTCACTAACCTCTTCGATATGTGTTGAGAACTTGAGAGTGTACAGTACTAATGCCTTTAATTCTGCAATACCCACCAAATATTGCCAACTTTCCATGTCCGTCAAGAAAAAACTTTGAGTCACTGATCTGCGAAAATATAAACTGTAGTGGAAGGAATAATATTGTCTCAAATGCTTTTAATACAAGGATCACCACCCACATGATTTATTTTTATTATTTCAACTCTTCCTTTTCCTATTATGTATTCTTTCATCTTTCTCTTATTCCACTACTTCCTTTTCTTCTTACGTATTCTCTCATCTTTCTCCTTCTACTTTAATTCCTCCTCCTCCTCTTCCGACAGTATTACTTATTCTCACATCATTCTGCTATTCCAACTCCTCCTTATCATACACTTAATTAATCTCTCACTCATCCCACTAAAGTCACTCACTCCCCCACACGACCCACCCCAATCCACTCCTGCTACCCTCACCTCCCCTTCCTCTATTTCCCTCCCCTTCCAACTTCAGCTACCCTCCCCCCCTTCCAACTCCAACCCCAACTCCCACTCCTCCTCCGTTCTGCCTCACTTACTCACTCCCACACCATCGCCCACACCCACCCATTACTACTCCCCCCTGCCTCCCCCTATCTCACCCACCCCACCCCACCCCCCCTGAACAGCAACAACCAACCCCTGGCCCCAGACATCCTTAATGGGGCATTTCTGTCTCGAGTTCATATCCCGCCACGACATTAGGCAAGCCGTAGCGGGCAATATTGAGTGGGCCCTCCATCACAGCCACAATCTGCCCTCCAGCCTAACATAAAGGCAGCCTTATCGGGAATGAGATAGAGATCATCGTGCGTCACACACACACACACACACACACACACACACACACACACACACACACACAGAGAGAGAGAGAGAGAGAGAGAGAGAGAGAGAGAGAGAGAGAGAGAGAGAGAGAGAGAGAGAGAGAGAGAGAGAGAGTAGGAGGGTAAGAGAGATGAGTGAAATACAGCGACATAGTGACAGATGAAAGGTAAAGAGTAGGAAAGCGAATAAATAAGCGAAAGACTTGGGGAGATAAAGAGAGAGGGAAGATAAAGAGGACTAAGATTTGAAGGTGATAAGGGTAAAAAACGAGATGAGGGAAAATAGTATTGAGTTGAAAGAAAGGAATAAGAGAAAGAGATGATATAGGAAGGAGGAGGTAGATAATAATGATAAAGACAGGATACAGAAAGTGGTATACAAAGGGGTAAGAGGGAGAAATAAAATGGGATAGTAACAGAGGGAAAAGGTGTAAGCAGTTTTTCTCACCCTTCAAGACAATATAATTCATCATTTGGTTTAATTCAAATATTATGCTTAATTATTTTTCGTATACTCGTACATCTCCATAAAAAAATCCAAATGCATATTATTATTATTATTTTATCGTCACAGCAATAAGATCTCTCCACTTTCACAGTTCAGAGATGATTATATTCGTCGTGGAGAAAATGCTTGTAGAGAAACATACATTGCTTTACCTGTTATTGTACCAAGTTCACTATACATTGGTAGAATTTATGGTACACCAGGCTTATTATACTTGTATACTGTATCATAATGGGTCATACACCTCTTCTAAGTTAAATCCAAGAGGTAGGTGTATGTACAGTAGAAAGTTGCTAGGTTTTTGGCATCTTAACTCAAACTGTCGTGATTCTCCGTGACTGACTGAAGGCATGTCTGTTTATCTCCCTGTGTGTGTGTGTGTGTGTGTGTGTGTGTGTGTGTGTGTGTGTTAACCTCGATAAAGGGCCGATAAAAAAGTGATAAACCATTCCCTGTATACTATCTGAGGTCGGATCCTTTGCCTCCTTGCCAGGCCTGCTTAAGTCAGCGTAGACGATTTTTCTTTTGTATTATATTGTGGTGGAGAGAATGAAGGAAGGTGGGGGGAGGACGCGTGAGGGAGAAAGACTGATCTGGGTTATTGATACAGATAGCGAGACGTGCAGATAACAGGACCGGGGAGAGGTGGAGAGGAGAAGGGTGAGGAGGATTAATTGATTGATTGATTTTAGGCGCCGCAACAGCGAGGTCATATAGCGCCAGAGAAAAGGTGATAATTATATAGAGAGGTGTGACAGCAAGCAGGAAGGAAATAAAATGAAAAGAGGGACAGTTGAAGAATGATGAAGAGGTGAAGAGGACAGATAGATATAGATGGAGATGTGAGAATAAGCTAACGAGGATGCGAGTGAGTTATTGACCCTGAAAAAGACGGCAATGAATGGGTGAGATAAATAAACTATTGAGAGTTCTTCTTGTCCTACTATGTTATAATGTATCTACTAGTTAGTCCCTTGGCTACTTTTTCTTATACTCGTTTTTCTTTTAGGGGCGATTAAGATAATGAATTAATGATCGAAAGACGCTGTACCTACTGTATAATTATATGCATGTCTTAAAAATACTCCTTTCTTTATCAAATGCTACTTTTTATTTCATGTATTTTTGGTCACACATAATGAACCGAAGATTAAAAATATATTAAATGATAAATATCCCTAAACATAAAGACAAACTCACGAATAAAGTGCAGTTATGTGAATTAAAAGGAACTATATACTTTAATCAAATAACCATAAAATTATCCACGTCTACGGAACAATTTCTAATACAAAGCAATATGAGAATAAATAAATCGAGGATGATACAATGCAACAGTATAACAGAAAATAAAAGTGTGATGCAGACAGCAATTCCGAAAATCGAAACAAGAATTCCCATTTTCACTACGGCACAATAGTTGCCAAGAATTAATTTGTTTAGTGGCGGCTCCCAGGATTAACTGCGCTTTATAAAATGGATAACTTTAATCACGGCAGCCAAGGCTTTATCTCTAATGAATTTCAAGCAGTACGATACTATTTTTTTGGGTGAGACTTTGTAAAATCTCAATCCTTTTAATTTTTGGCAAGCTGTTATTATGTGAATTAAATTTTGCTTTGTGCTGGCGTAAATGCAGTATATCAGGTTAATACATTACTTCATAAAAAAGGACCTAACATAATAAAAAGAAAGCAACTTCATATAAAAGAGAACAACATTTCTTCGTCGTTCAGTAATTTACCAAGTGTTCCGTAACCATAAAAATGTTCCAGTATTCCACTATTCTACATTAAATTACACTTCTAACATTAATGCTATATCCGACCTACAGCATGTCTACAACCCAATTTCATCAACAGCACCCACCTTCATCACACAACAACATTATCTCTTTGTTTATTTCATTCATGACACTGTAATTCCCCATAGCATCTAATTCACTGTAAACCCACTCTGTAGTATCAAAACCCTCTCTGTAATACCAAAAGTTCAACCCTTGATCATCAAAATCATGGTTCACACACTTCATTCATCACACCAACACCATACCATAATATCCTACATTATTTATCCACTCTACATCCTCAGATAAAATCACCACCTTACATTATAATAAAAACAGGCTTAAGGACCCTGTCATCATGTATAGGAATTGGAGGCTTCTGATTCCTCCTGACTATGCCACGAAACATGCTCCTTCCCTATAGGTGGTGTTTCGTGGCAATATTAGAAGTACTCATTTACCTCCAATTTTTTTACTACATCACACAGGGTCCCTTAATACTCTCCTGAACGTATCCTTCTTCAACCGAGTTAAACTAATCCTCCACCAGAGCACCAACCTAATCCACAACCCCCTTTCATCCTTAGCCAGCATCCTCTTACGTGTCCCCCCCCCCCCCTACCTCTCCCGTCCCTCCTTCCTTCCCACTCCATTCGTCGCCACCCACTTCAGTAACCACAAGTGGAGTAGCGTCGTCAGTGGAGGACTCGCTGGCCCTCCACTCATCTCCCCCCAGATCAATCAAGAAGCCTCACAACTACACCAGCTATACCTCAACTCCAGCACGCAAGAGTTCTCACTAAACTATTAATATTTCCAAGTTTTTCCTCTTTTTCGTTTCGGACAAAATCCTGGATGCAAAAGAAATAGTGTTGTGCGGGAGCTCTGGGTATTTATTGCCCACGAGGGGATTCCCTTTTAGTCGAAAATGATGCAGTGGTGTCTGAAATTGCGTGTCGTGTGACAGAAAAATGTCATTTAGAAGTTCTCGATTTTTGTTTATGCGCTGATGTGAAATATATTATGCTGTATTTGTTTCTTCCACTGTAAGATACTGGTAATTAATTTTTATTACTTATGAATTTTTTCTCTATATAGTTAGCATGGAAGAGGTATGAGGAGTAACCCAGTTTACGTACAGATTTAAGTGGCAGAGAAATAGAGGGAGTATGTTGTGGGAAATATCACAGGAATGAAGAAATGTATTCGATAGTCTAATATTTCTTGGTAATTCATATCCCCGTACACCACACTCCATTGCTGTGTATAACAGTGGAAAATATAAATACTTATAAATCAGTTATGACAGATTCTAAAATGGTACTTTATGTGTTACTTTAAGAAACGAAAGTGTATCCTGTGTGTGCGCGCGCGTGTGTGTGTGTGTGTGTGTGGTGTGTGTGTGTGTGTGTGTGTGTGTGTGTGTGTGTGTGTGTGTGTGTGTGCGTGCGCGCACATAAGTGTCTTGAGATACCATACCAAATTACAGCTGCCAATTAACAGCTTCTCAACACAGTGAATTCCCCATCATCATATTACATTCTGAGGTGGACCGTCTGTGTGTGTGTGTGTGTGTGTGTGTGTGTGTGTGTGTGTGGTGTGTGTGCGTGTGCGTGTGTCCCCTACCACTCCACCCACCACCACACCAGGCTTCTTCCCTCCGTTAACTACATAAACAAACTCCTCTCCCTTCTCCCCAGAGCATCTTTATACATGTCTATGCAAAAGTTGGCTCGACGACCCAACTAAGAGCCCCCCACGCACACGCAAGACACATTACCGGGAGTACCCAAGTCGCTGGGCGTAAAAGTAGTAATTGTTTTAACTCGGGAACTCGGTAAGGTGATCAAGCTAATTGAAGACTCCGGCGGTCCCCTAGTGACGAGGGTAGAGGGGAGGGGAGGGGAAGGAAGGGGTGAGGGGAGGAGAAGGAAGGGGTGAGGAGAGGGGAAGGAAGGAAGGGTTGAGGGGGGCTGGGTCTCTCTCTGCTCTACACGTTCCCATCCTTCTCCCCCTCACCCCTAACCCACCCACCCACTCTCTCTCTCTCTCTCTCTCTCTCTCTCTCTCTCTCTCTCTCTCTCTCTCAAGTATCTTCTAATGATGTAAATAAACGAATAAAAGGCCTCTCCTGACCCTGGCTTCCTAATAAAAGATGACCTATATAAAAATAACCTTATTAAATAATTTATACAGAAAAAGCAAACCAATTTCACTGCGTCTAATCCCGCCTAAAAATAAGAGAAACAAGAATAACTCAGAGTGAGGATTAGGTATAATTATGTTTATAGATAACGATGACTTTGCATGTCTATAGAGGCAGGATCGTACGAATTCAACTATGTTCATACTTACAAGAACAAGCTGTCGATATTTCAGTATCATTAATGAAAAAATAGTTTAGAGATTAAAACTTTCAAAATGGTACATAGATTACTCACCACAAATCATCCCTCTTTTGGTAGAAGAGACCTTAATCCATACATTACCTTCAAGTAGAAATCAACTAGAATTGTAGTTTCACATTTACCTGTTGAAGAAAAGAAATACGTTATTAGAATCTCACCCTCACTTGTCAGAGAAATATAATGGAAACTTACTGTTGTTAACAGAATTAATTAAACATTCAAGCTGAAAAATCTTTCAGATGGAATTGAAAACATCTAGAAAGTTTTCTATAATATTGTTATTTTTAAAAGCAAAATTAGTTTTGACTGGATAGAACTCCGGTGAAAGAAATATACATTCTCTTCATCCTTTAGCTTAGTAACAAGATATATAACATTATAACAGAATATTGTACAAAGAAAAATATACATGTGGTGTTGAGTGCGGAGGTGGGAGAAGCGTGTGCAGTAGCTACTCTCAGTTTATTTACTTATCTCACGAGATGTTTGTGACAAGCTTATTTCCTGCACAAACTTTACTGTAATGCAAATCTGGTGGAAGGTGGATTGTGAGTGTGTCTGTTCTGTATATATACGTGTGTATGTATTGTGTGTGTGCCGGTATGTATATGTTGTGTGTGCCAGTATGTATATGTTGTGTGTGTGTGTGTGTGTGTGTGTGTGTGTGTGTGTGTGTGTGTGTGTGTGTGTGTGTGTGTGTGTGTGTGTGTGTGTGTGTGTGTGTGTGTGAGTGTGTGTGTGTGTGTGGTGTGTGTGAAAGATAGAGTGAGAGGGGGGTGGGACGAGAGCAGATTGTAGAAAGACGAGAGGAAGAATAAAGATGTGAAAAAGAATAGAGAGACATAGAAGAGATGGAAGGTCAAAACGAAAGATGGAAAGAGAAGGAGGGAAATGTTGGTGAAAGGGAAAGGAAAAAGACGGAGGAAGCTGTAGAAAGGACAAGAAAGGGGAGAAAAAAGACGAAAATCATGGGAGAAGTAAATGTGGAAAACAGATGACTGGCGGGGAGACACGGGTTTGAAAGCGGATTGGGTTGGTGAAGGAAGTTCTTGAGCTGGGGGCTGAGTTGAAGGGAGGAAAAGTTGAGGGAGGAGAGTGTAGTTAAGAAATGGTGGGGCTGCTGGGCTGAAGGGAGGAGGAAAGGCTTAGGGAGATTAGATTGTATACGAGAGAAAATATATGGGGTTTTGAGATCGAGTGTATAAGTGGAAGAGTGAGTGAGTGAGTGAGAGTTTGGGTGAGAAAAGGAAAGGGTTCAAGTAAAG
>JAWQEG010006608.1:0-2500 GCA_033782935.1 Petrolisthes cinctipes
GTGATGTTCAGCTGATTTCATTAACCAATGTTCGAGTGACATGACAAGCTGATGTTCGGATATGATAAAAGAAGGCTTTCAGTTAAACCAAAGAATGTTCGTATGAGATTTTCAACGTAGAGAGACTGTCCGTGAATTGTTGCCATTAGTGGAACGAAATTCTCCTACAGGTTACGTGTATTAAGGAACCAAACACCAAACTTGGATCCGAATTCAAGAAGAGCTTTACATTTTCCCCAGAGTATCGTTGGCCAATGTCTATGAATATATTAGAATCTTGGGACATAAACAAATTAATGGATGATTGTTTCCATTGCTCTTTATCATTGTTTGATTCATTTCTATTTCATTCATCATTTTTGTGGGGCCATTATTTTTTTTGTTTACATGATCTTCAGTTTCTTTTTCCTGGGGTTCATTGCGTTTTATTTAGAGTACATTACTATTATTATTATTATTAGTAGTAGTAGTAGTAGTAGTAGTAGTAGTAGTAGTAGTATCATTATCATTATCATTATCATTATCATTATCGTTATCGTTATCGTTATCTATTATTATTATTATTATTATTATTATTATTATTATTATTATTATTATTATTATTAATTCTCTTATATCTTGTTAAGCCACACAATTGTTTGGGTGGAATCTCATAGTATATTGGTCATTATTTAGTGAGCAGTGTTGTTGTTGTTGTTGTTGGCAGTGATAAAGTTGTTTGTTTGTGTGCTTGTTTGTTGGGGCTCCATGGCAGTGGTAATGTGTTTGTGTTTGCTCATGGGTGTGTGGTTACTGATGTTGTTCTGGAGGGGATAAATGTTGTTGTTGTTGTTGTTGTTGTTGTTGATGTTTTGGTGGTGGCGGTGGTGTTGATGTTGGCGATGGTGTTGTTGTTGCGGTGTTGTTGTTGTTTTTGATGTTGTTGTTGTTGTTGGTGGTGGTGGGGGGACGGTGTTGTTGTTGTTTGTTGTTGTTGTTGTTGTTGGTGGTGGTGGTGTTGTTGTTGTTGTTGTTGTTGTTGTTGTTGTTTGTGGGGGTTTGAGGGCCAAGTTAATGATGATGTATGTACAGTATAAGGGGGTGGTACAATGTTGGTAAAATAATCTGGAGTAAATTATTACCTCCAAACTATTCCAGAAACAAACAAACAAACCACCACCATTACATTTCAATCATCTGGCACACTAATCATCAGTTGACCTTGGACGAAAAAGAGAGGTTTGCAACGGGAACAACAACTGACGGAAACTCACCTGGAAGGAAAAAGAAAAATAAACGCCCCCCCCCAAAAAAAAAATATATATAAAAAAATAAAATAAATAAATAAAAACGAGCATCCTGGATAACTGGTGGTGGAAGAAGTGGAGGCTGAACGTGGCGGGAACAGCAAGTGGACTTATATCATAGCGGAGTCTCAGTTATATCCCAGGCTTCCCTCCTCCTACCTCTGCACGCTATGAAAGGCGGGCGGCGGGCAGGGGGAAAATGTGTGAGGGAAGATGTGATTCAGATAAGCAGAGAGAGAGAGAGAGAGAGAGAGAGAGAGAGAGAGAGAGAGAGAGAGAGAGAGAGAGAGAGAGAGAGAGATATGTGAGGGAAGATGTGGTTCTGATAAGCAGAGAGTGAGAACCTATAGACAGAAAGACTAAGAGACAGTCAAGCAAACAGTTAGACAGAAAAATAAAGAAATTATATAAACATACAAATAAACAGAAAAGGGAATGAGAAAAAGAGGGAAAAAAAAAGAAAGTGAAAAGAATAATTATGTTATGGATTGACTGAGAAAGAAAGACGAGGGTTAATTAAAAGAAGAAGTGGAGAATGAAAGAAACATGAAAGTAAGATTTAATGGAGATTACAGATGAGAGAGAGAGAGAAGTGATAAAAACGATAAGAGATATATCCGTGGCGATAAGATAGAAAAAACTTAATGACGAATGATAGATAGATGAAATGATAAAGGTGAGAAAATTCAGATGAAGATGATTGGACGAGAGAAATTAATATATGATAAAGATGAATTACGGAATATGGAGAGAGAGAGAGAGAGAGAGAGAGAGAGAGAGAGAGAGAGAGAGAGAGAGAGAGAGAGAGAGAGAGAGAGAGAGAGAGAGAGAGAGAGAGATGTATGTTTGTATGATTTAGCTCTGATACGCATGCAAGAGTTTTAGAAAGGAGGAAGAAGGGAAAGATAGGGAGACACATACGAAAGGAGGAATAAACAAGAGAAGGAAGAAAAGAGAGGAAGAAAGAAGGAAGGAAGGGGAGGGGGATGCAGGTGATGAATGAGGATTAAGGATGCATGAAGAAGACGTACAAGGAAGGAGGACAGTAATGAGGAAGGAGGTGAAGTGGTGAGGAAAAAGGGAAGTGATTTCTTGCCTGAAGGAGAAGGAAGAGAAATGTGAAATGATGATGATGATGTGGTGGTGGTGATGATGATGATGGTGGTGGTGATGATGATGATGTGGTGGTGATGATGATGATAGGTGGTGATGGT
>JAWQEG010006608.1:7500-10000 GCA_033782935.1 Petrolisthes cinctipes
AGGACTAAAGTAACTTGCTGCTGGTGTTGCTGTTGTTGTTGTTTTCTGGTCCTTCAGTTGTATTGCAAGTAAAACCCGAAGGACTAAAGTAACATTGAAGGACTGAAGTAATGTTGAAGGTGTCAGCCTCTAAATGGAGAGCGAGCGATACTTACAAATGTTTTAATCGACAATTCACATCTGTGTTTTACCCCGTTGTTTCGCATTTATTATCCACGTCTTTGGTGAACATGATATTTAGGAAAATCAACGACTCTTGGTAGCCTCAGAAACAAAAAAAATGTGACGACTAAAGCAGAGAACTTCCCGTGGATGGTTAGAGATGAAATATAAAAAGTGGTTAATTCCCAAACCTCTTTTTTTCAATCTACAACTTCCCCCTCCTTCAACTCCTACGCCCCCCCCCCCCCAACACCCTCTCCCTCTCCGACCTCTCTATAGTCTCGTCCAGCTCTTTCTTCCTCCGACATCAACTCTCCCTCTACCCTCAACAAACAACTTTCAGCCGTTCTTCTATTTCTTTTCGTAAAACTCCACCTCCAAGATTCTCTCTCTCCCACTCCAACTAGCTCTCGCCCTCCTCCTTCCCTTCCCCACATCTCCCAACCAAACTTACACACTCAAATATTAACTACGACCGTGATCCCCCATTCCAGGCCACACACACATAGGAAAGTTGTTATAGTCCCCAGAATGAAACATGTACTCGCCTTGTCGTCTCTGTGTCCATACTGTAGCATTCATAGACAAGTTAGGGAGTCATCTGTGTTAGTCGAAGTGGAAGGCTAATGATTCCTCCAAACTATGCCTAGAAACAGATCACCTCAGTATACGAGTATAGGGGATCTGTTGTATGGTATAGATTGGAGGACTCATTAGCCCTCCAATTTACCATCAAGAGAAGCTCCCCATAATTAAGAGGTGCCTAACTTCATCTTTAGCCTCGAAGAAAGGGCGTGTCTATCATTTTTCTTTGAAGGTGACACACTCCCAAAAAAAAGGAGAAAGACAAAATGAGTATAGGGTTGTAATCGGGTAGTTTTAGTTAATACCGTAATGCCACATCATGGGAGAAGTTGTTTGCCGAGAATTGAAAAGAGAGGATGAAAGAAAGAGAAATGTTGGTTGGATATAATGTTGGTGGGGTGGTATTTATACCGAAACATTAATATATACTTCTTTTTTCTTGTGCTCGCCAGCCACGTACAATTTTCTTTCCTCACTTTGTGTTTACGAGGGGGTCGAGTCGAGTAGGGAGAGGGGAATCCTTGACTGAAATGTTGTACGTATTGTTGTGTTTACCCTTGGCGTTTTTAGCTGTTAATGTGAGGGTCGTACGTGGTCTGAATTCATACTTCTGGAGGCGATTGGCATTTCTGATCTCTCTCTCTCTCTCTCTCTCTCTCTCCCTTCATTGGGGTGTAAGGATTATTTCATGTCTCTTACTCTCGTTAATGAAAAACTCTCCTTCTGCAATAGCTTAGTAGTTTTAGCTCCTTGTGTTTCAAAGGAAAAAAAATGATTTATTAAGAAACTAAGGAAGCAATTATGAAACTGGATTAGGAAGGAGGAAATTATATTGTAAGAACGTTGCGAGTTTTTCCATTTTATACACTTCCATTACTACGAATGATTATCTACCAGTTACAACCCCGGATGCCTCTTTGTCCCATAAGGAGAGAAATTGTTTTTGGTATTTTGGAGTGATGCTGAATCCTCCAAACAAAGTCAGGAAACAGATCCCTTAATAGTAGTAATATAAGGGTGACTGTCTTGTTTCATGGGATAGTTTGGAGGAATTAATAGCACTCCAAAATAGAGATTACTCACTTAAAACAAAATATGCTTTCATTCCGCCAAGTGTCACTATTTCCAATCAGGTGTCAGGGATCTTCTACTGAACTCTCACTACCCATCCCCTCCTCTCTCCCTACCACCCCGTCCCTCTCCTTCCTCTCTCCCTCCCACCCTTTCCCTCTCCTTCATCTCCCCTTCCTAACAAGTCTCTCTCCTTCCTCTCTCCTTCCTACCCCTTCCCTCTCCTTCATCTCCCCTTCCTACCAAGTCCCTCTCTTTCCTCTCTCCTTCCAACCAATTCCCTCTCTTTCCTCTCTCCCTCCCACCCTTTCCCTCTCCTTCCTCTCCCCTTCCTAACAAGTCCCTCTCCTTTCTCTCTCCTTCCCACCCCTTCTCTCTCCTTCCCTCTCCTTCCCACAACTTCCCTCTCTTTTCTCTCTCCTCCCCTCTTCTTCCTCTCTCCTTCCCACCCCTTCCCCTCCACCTCCCTCTCCTTCCTCTCTCCTCTCCCCTCTCCTTCCTACCACTTCCCTCTCCTTCCTCTCTCCTATATCTCCTCCCCTCCCCTATACATCCTCTCACTGTGTCCGCCATTGTACAGGGCATGAAGGACAGGGGGCGGCGCGCCATGCAAGCAAGCGGAAGTCACGTGTTTGTCAAGGTAAATATGGGCCCGGTAGGAGAAGCGACCCATGCCAGGATA
>JAWQEG010006608.1:15000-26528 GCA_033782935.1 Petrolisthes cinctipes
ATGTGTGTGTGTATGCGTGTGTGTGTGTGTGTATGTGTGTGTGTGTGTGTGTGTGTGTGTGTGTGTGTGTGTGTGTGTGTGTGTGTGTGTGTGTGTGTGTGTGTGTGTGTGTTCGTGCGTTTCACAGCACACACACACACACACACACACACACACACTAGATCCTCCTCACCATTGGGACGTACTGGGAGTGTGTGTGTGTATATCAACATCACCGACCAAACTTTGACCCCCCCGAGTGAAGGTAAAATAAAACTGTGAGGAAAAAAATTTAAGGGGAGCGAGTACCCCCGTGAGACAAAGAAGCGAGCAGAGGCAAATTAAAACTCAAATTAACTGACGGGGGGTGAAAAATGGATGTGCCTTCGTGTTGCAAATTTTCCATGCTGATATTTGCTTTTATCTGTCTGTCTGTGTGTGTGTGTGTGTGTGTGTGTGTCTGTTTGTCTGTGTAATAATAATAAAAAAGTTTAGACTGAATACAATTTTGGAGAGAGGAGGAGGAGGAAGAGGAAGAGAAGTAGAAAAAGGAGAAATAGGAAGAGGAGGTGGTAAAAAGGAAAGAGTAAAAAGAAAGAGAGAAATTGTGAATGGAGATGGAAGGAATGAAGGGAGAAGAAAATTGAAGAAAGATTAGAAGAGGGGTGGGAGAAATGGAGAGAAGAAAATGGAGGAGAAATTGAAAGAGAGGTGAGGGAAAAAAAAGAAAAGAAAATGGAGAAGAAATTGGAAGAGATTGGAAAAGGAAAGAAGAAAATGAAGGAGAGATTGGAAGAGATGTGAGGGAAAAGGAGAGAAGAAAATGGAGAAGAAATTGGAAGAGATGTGAGGGAAAGGGAGACGAGTAAATGAAGGAGAAATTGGATGAGATTGGAAAAGGAGAGAAGAAAATGGAGAAGAAATTGGAAGAGATTGGAAAAGGAGAGAAGAAAATGAAGGAGAGACTGGAAGAGAGGCGAGGTGGTGATTGGTAGCAGTCAAAGTGTTGGGGGCGAGATGGATTAGCTATGCATTGGTAGTGGTGTGTGTGGGTGTGAAGTGTATGTTAACCAAATGTGTACGATTCCCAACCATTCTCTTCCAATGCCCCCCAGACAGGGAAGTAAGGTGATATCTACAAAGTGTGGCCTCTTTACCCATCCTTTTCATTATAGGGAGGTACAGTACATACATACAGTAATTCATATCAACCAAGTGTGCACGATTCCCAGTCATCTTATAAATAATATAGATAATATATAAAAAACAAATCAATAAACATAATAAACACCGACCAATTACACATATAAATAAATAAATAAATAAAAATGTCATGGAAAAATGTCTACTATAAATACACATAAGACAAACAAGTAGGCAGGTGTCAAAGTCGTGAGTGGCAGTGGGTTTATTTTGCTTGAGAGGTGGAGAGAATGAAAAACAAAATATAATGAAAAAATGTCTATTAATAAAACACGTAGGTAGGTGTCAAAGTCGTGAGGGGTAGTGGGTGGGTCTATTTTGCTTGAGAGATGGAGAAAATGAAAAAATTATGTAATGATAAAAAGTCTGTAAAAAAAAAATAAAGAAAATAAAAAAAAAAGTAGGCAGGTATCTTGAGTCGTGGGTCTATTTTGCTTGAGAGGTGGAGAAGAGAACTCAACACTTGCATTGTAGTGACGCCCCTGGGAAATGACACACACACACACACACACACACACACACACACACACATACGTTCTACTCGGGCTAATGTGGCCGAGTGTACAGCTGCTGGGTTCGTGGGGGGGGAGAAAGGGGGGGCATGCATTATTTCTTGTCTGTCTTTTTTTCTTTCCATATTTTCTTTCATCCTTTTTTTTTTTTTGCAATATTTTCTTTCTGTCTTCCCGAGTTTCTCCCTTCCTTCCTTTCTTTCTGTTTCTCATTTTTCTTAGTTTCTTTACTCTCCTTCCTTCCTTCCTTTCTTTCTCTCTATATTCTTACTTTCCTTTCTTCCTTCCTTCCTTCCTTCCTTTTTTTTTTTCACTTTTTATTTAATCGGTTTATATATATATATATATTTTTTTTTTTTTTTCCCTTTTGTTTACGGGGGCACAGCTCTGAGTAAGTAGTGTTTTCCATTCCCGCCAGCTCGTTTCAAGATGGTGCAATTACTTTGAGACCTCACTCTTTCAGGCGTCAACTTTGATCGTGTTGCAAGAAAATGTCAAATGATGCAAAAAAGAAGAAGAAGAAGAGGAAGAAGAGGAGGAGGAAAAAGAAGAAGAGGAAGAGGAAGAAGAAGGAGGAAGAAGAAGAAGGAGAAGAAGAACAAGAACAAGATCAAGAAAAAGAGGAAGAGGAGGAGAAGAAGAAGAAGAAGAAGAGGAGGAAGAAGAAGAAGAAGTAAAGACAAACACAGATGCTGCCTAAGAACAAGCCAAAAATTTTAGAACACGTGAATTCTTAAGAGGCTTTAAAAATGATCTCGTCTTAAATATCCATCAAGGGTTTAAATTTTTTTTGTTTTTGTTTTTTTTATTATTCCTCTTAACTTTTGTCTGTCGTAATTTTTCCTTCTTAACTTTTAAAGGGATCTGTTTTACGTATCGTCGGGTGGATCTGGAGGCAATTGGTTCCTCCAAAGTATGTCTGTGTTGTTTTGTTGGAGATACTGATTCCTCCAAAGATCACACACCACCTGGATATTATCGTTTTGTGGAGCAGTCTGGAGGAATCGTGAGCCTCGTATGCACCTACACCTACACACACACAATCTCAAATGAAGTTTCTGATTATATCGGAAATTAAACGTCCCATTTTTCTATTTTTTTTATATTTTTATTTTTTTTTCCGCGTGTAAAGGCATTTATTTATTGACGACCAGAGCTCAAATGAAAATCGAACACCGAGAGCGAGGTAACAAACAACTCATTTTAACTCCGACGCCGTGTGTGTGTGTGTGTGTGTGAAGAAAGAGTTTGTTTCGAATTACTAAATATAAAATTGCAGCAAGTTTAATAGGGTTTTATTCCCGTGTGTGTGTGTGTGTGTGTGTGTGTGTGTGTTATTATGAGCACTTATAATGAAAACGTATTATTCCTTGATAGTTCTCCAAGTTTGATTATAGTTTATATTATTATTATTATTATTATTATTATTATTATTATTATTATTATTACTACTACTACTACTACTATTATTGGTACTGTATTATTATGTTTTTTATTGTTATTGTTATTGTTATTTTTATTTTCATTGTTATTACTATTATTATCAGTATTATAATTATTACTATAATAATATTATTATTATTATTATTATTATTATTATTTACAATTCCCTATCACACATAAAATAACGCGTGAGAAATTCAAACACACACTTGCATGAGAGACGGCGACGGTATTTTTCAGAAAGCAATATTTGGAAAACGAATGCATTTTTGCGATTTCCGATCAGAGTGTGGGAATATTGGTGTGAAGCGAGGGAGGCCAGTGTGAAGTGAGGTAGGGCGAGAGAGAGAGGAAAGGTTGTTGGGGGGGTCGAGGCAGGAAGGTGTGGGTTGGTTGGGGAAGCGAGCAGGGAAATGGAAGTGGAGGAGGAGGAGGTGTGAGGGGGTTGGGTTGACGGGAATGTGTTGTAAGGCTGCAGGTTGGTGAGGGTGAGGTGTGGGGGTCGAGGGAGGTAGGAAAGTGTGTGTGTGTGTGTGTGTGTGTGTGTAAGGGAGGAAGGATAATTATGTGAGTAGGTAGTATTGCAGTAGGGGTGTGGATGTGAGGATGGAAACTGTCGATGGTTGTGGGAAAGTAAGTCTAGAAGGTGTGGGTTTGTGTTGTGGATGTTGTTGTTGAAAGATGAATCACCTTACAGGAAATCGTTATGTACACAGACACACACACACACACACACACACACACACACACACACACACACACACACACATGCAAATGATAAAATCGTCGAGACATACATAAATACCTAAATATTAACTAAGCACCTAGAATTTTCATGTATATATATTTATAGCCATATGAATAAATTACTTATTTTATACGTATACATGAACATAGGTGTTTATTAACGTACAGCTCAAGGAAGGAAGGATAGGTGTATGTACGAGTGGCTATCCTGGCCTCCCATTTTCCCTGGTATAAGTTCCTTCATCTGCCTTCCCTCCCCCCAGCCTTTTCATCCACCCTCGCCCACATATTGCACGCCACTCTAATCTGGCCGCCCCAACCGTGCCAGTCTGCCTATTCATCCTTGTCCACGGGTCCTTGTAGATATCAACATATATATATATTTTTTTTTTTTTTTTTTTTTCATATTTAATAATTGTGCATTATTATTATTATTTTTTTTTTTTGCGGTGATAAAACTTCTCAGGTAGCATATAAGCACCAATATTAGCACTATACTGTACATTAGTGTTATTAGCCAATATATTACATAGAGAGAGACAAACAAACAACTTTATCCGTTGTTGTACTGTCACCATCTATAATTTGAGGCCCAGGCCGGACTGATATAGTGGAGTTAACACGGGCTATCAATTTGCTACAATGGATTACCGTGTTGTTGACGTACTAATAAAACACACGGCCTAAATTACGTGTTCGTTAGCATGTAAACAACCCACCCATTCGCTAACCGGGGTCGTACAAACAGAATAGTGTAATTATTCCAGTCGTCAGCTCACAACGTAGAAGATGCCAGACCATATTCCAAGATACTCGACCATATTCCAAAATGCTCGGCCATATTCCAAGATGCTCGACCATATTCCAAGATGCTCGACCATATTCCAAGATGCTCGACCGTATTCCAAGATGCTCGACCATATTCCAAGATGCTCGACCATATTCCAAGATGCTCGACCATATTCCAAGATGCTGTGATGATGAGTGACGGTGTAGCTGCCCTTGTCTCCTGTATAGTGATGTGTATGAATAAGGTGTCGTCATCTAGT
Source organism: Petrolisthes cinctipes (assembly GCA_033782935.1). Classification (NCBI taxonomy): domain Eukaryota; kingdom Metazoa; phylum Arthropoda; class Malacostraca; order Decapoda; family Porcellanidae; genus Petrolisthes; species Petrolisthes cinctipes. The sequence goes on from JAWQEG010006608.1 coordinate 19,934, forward strand.
GGGGCAGAAGAGAAGCTATGGTACCAACAACAATTATAGACATTAAAGAGTCGCATAAATATATTGAAAAACGACCCTATGTTAGAAAAGGTTACACATATTTTACAGAGAATTATGTATGTTGTATAGCAGTGGTTCTCAAACTGTGTTCCGCGGAACCCCAGGATTCCGTGAAGACCTTTCAAGGGTTCCGTGGCAAAAAATTATATTTATTTATTTATTTATTTGACCACGAATGGATAAAATGAAGTATGGAAGTGATTGAATATTTTGCATTTGAGAGAGAGAGAGAGAGAGAGAGAGAGACTGTACGAGTGTAGTACGTGAAGTGTACAGGTCCGTTCGGCGTTAGTACTGGTCCCACTCCCACAGTCCACTCCACGTTAGTCTCCACCTGTCCACCACTGGCCAGTATCGCCGCGGCCTTCATCAGACGTGTGTTGTGCTGCATTCGTGTGTTTTTCATTGCATTATTAAATTTTTAAGATGGAAAATTGGTTGAAATACCACACCTTACGGCCGAAATTGCAAAAAGGTATAAGAATTGTGATGCTGAGTACTAAACTTTGCACTTTCATTTAGTCGTGTGTGTGTGTATGTATGTGTATTGAGGAGGGTTCCACCTATATTTGGTGAGGGTCTCGCTGAGGGTTCCTCCGAGTACAAGCATATGTCAAAGGGTTCCGTTAGTTGGAAAAGTTTGAGAACCACTGTTGTATAGAATCACTTTTAACATCATCATCATCACTATCATCACCTTCTTGCCACAACATTATCACCCTTACTACCACTCACACAATTATCATCACCACCACCACCCTCACTATCATCATCACCACCACCACCACCCTCACTATCATCATCACCACCACCACCACCACCACCCTCACTATCATCACCACCACCACCCTCTCTATCATCACCACCACCCTCACTATCATCATCACCATCATGCACCATCCTCACTACCACTCACACAATCATCATCATCACCAGCATCATCATCACTATACCATCTCACTCCATCACCACCACCACCACCACCAAAACCTTCCCTTCAGTAATGCACTTGGTCCACCATTTTTTAGTGTTTTCGTTGCCCAAGTTTCCCTCGGCCAGTCAAAAATGTGTCGACAAACTTTACACTCAGCAGTTACAGAGGATAAAGTTTCTGTGTTGATGGATTTACGGGCATTTTACTGGGGAAGGGGAGATACAACGTTCACAGGGAAGGCTAAGAATTTACAGCATTTACAAGGGCAAGGCCTGGTGTTTATATTGTCAAAGTGTTGCCATGAGTTTTTGCCTCAGTATACCTGCATGGGATCCTGTGTGGTACATATGTCTGACTGTAGGAAAAAATAATGACTTACTGATATATACAGTACCAAGGCTTTTATTTATGTCTCTGTCTGTGTGTGTGTGTGTGTGTGTGTGTGTGTGTACATAGCTACAGCAACTGCGATTCCAGCAAGCACACATACACCCACCCACACACACACACACACACACACACACACACAATACCGAATCTAATGATGATAATAATAACGTTTATAGTTACAGTACTGATGAGAATAGTTTTAATGTTGACAATAAACAGATAGCGTTATTAAAACTTTGGCACTTACAATAAAAGGTAATATAGTCCCTTATCATCCAGGGTTTCATGCCTCGTTTTACGTTTATATCCACTGTGTTTCTGAAATAATTAATGCGTGCGTTGTGAAGGACATCCAGAGTAGAAAAATATCACACTTTTTCCCTCCTCCCCCTACAGTTGTCCCGTGTGATAATATTTTGATACTTGGCTTAACCTAACAATCACGGTGTAAAAATATGATACCTGTGTCGAATGTATCCCTCTTTTAGTGATATCTCCGACGTTTTGCTGATGAACACAACACAATACAACACAACAAAATACCACAACCATTAAACAACAACAACAACCACAACCATCCCAACAACATAACCAAGCCCAACTCAATAACCACAGCACTTACACCACCATCACCATCACCATCCCAAAACACTCCAGCCCAACATACTAACCAAAACCCCCATATTATCACCAACCCAACACAACAATATCAAACTCCCACGTCAGACCAGTACTTGGATGGTGAGGGGGGAGGCGACGGTGGTGGTGTTGGTGTTGGTGGTGTTGGTGTTGGTGGTGGTAGTGGTGTCTCTCCCCTCGTTCCGCCACCGACTGACTAAATTAATTGGTGCCTGTAAACGTATCGAACATGGGAGTCACGTCGCTTCACCCACAGTGGTTGCATCATTACAGCTTGATTCTCCCTGACCCTTCAATTTGCTCGCCCCACTACCACTTCCAGGACTACCAACACCGCCTCGCCTCTCCTCTCCTGACACCTCTCTCCCTCTGCTCCTCTTACATAATATACCCTACCTACCTTTCCCTTCTCTGCTGCCTCTGTCTTCCCCTGCACCGTCATCTATGAACCAAAGCTTTACCTACTTCTTATCCCTCCCTGCTGAGCTTTCTTTGGTACACCTGTTCCCTGCACTTTCACTAAATCAAGCCATTTCCTCCATCCGACCATACCCTGCTTTGCTCTGCATCCCCTACCCCTTGTTCCCTCACCTGTAAAGCAAAGGCACCTACTGCATCCGACCCTCCCCTGTTTCTGGTCCCCTTCAAACACCATGTCACACTTCATCACCTCCTGTCATCGTTTCCCTGACCTCACACACCAATTTCTACCACAATGTATTTGCATCCCTGCCTTACTATGCCTCTTACAAATAACCCACACTCCGTTCCCACACTCACCTGGCCTCACTTCACCTCCTACGCACCTTGCTTGCCCCCACATACATCAAACGCCCACCTCTGCCACTTTCGACCTCCTCTCTCTCTCACCTTCCTGCTGCCCTCCAATACCTCCACCCCTGCCACAGTTCACCACCTCCTACTCAGGGCACTATACCACCTCCCCCCCTACCTCCTACTCGATACTAGGTGGATTGCTGTGAGGTGTTGAGTGGAATGTCTGCACCATTAATTAAAGGTCACACAACACATAGATGTATACTACATACACCCACTTACTCGGCCATACCTGTACACACACATACACGCACACACATACACTTTGACAACTTCACACACACACACACACACACACACACACACTCGTTGACAACTGTATACAAACACTCACACACACACATCCTCACACATCTATTGCCCTCCTTTCCCTTCCATCTTCTTAACCCTCCACCCTTTCTTCATCTTCCATCACTATCCTAACCCCACCCCACCTACCCTTCCCTCACCACTCCTACCAAATGGAGAAAAAGAGTAGTTTACCTTGTCGGATCATTCCTCACCCAAGCACACACCATTACCCTCATTTTTAAGCCCTAGGTTCCTATGGGTTGTTGAGGCTGTGGTAGGCTGGGCTGAGCAGGTGGGAGGGGCTATGTAAAGCAAGGAAGATTCATTGGGGCATTTGTCTTGGTGGCTGAGACTTGCTCCGCTTTGGTTGGTAGGGTGGGGCAGGGGGAAGGCGATGGGAAGGTGGGGTGGGGGAGGGGGAAGGCAATGGGAAGGTGGGGTGGGGGAGGGGGAAGGCGATGGGAAGGTGGGGTGGGGGAGGGGGAAGGCAATGGGAAGGTGGGGTTATTATTATTTTACTCTACAAGGAGGGGGAAATGTGGAGGAGAGGGGTGGTGAAAAATGGGGATTGAACAAGTGTTAGAGTGGGAGAGGGGAGGGGAGATATGATAGAAAGAAGGGAGTGATGGGGAAAAGTATGCTGTAGAAATGGAGAAAGCGTCAGAGGAATAGAAAGAGGAGGAGTAGTTAAAACATTCCATTCTTCCTCTATCATTATTCTATCTTAGGCCTCATGAATTATTTTAATAGAGTGGAGCGCAATAAGCTTAGAATATAACAACAATGATTAAATTTCATATTCGAATGACCGCCAACCTTGTTAATCTTAATAATCTCATAATAACCAAATTCATTAGCCATGTTTTGCTCTCGAGAATTTAAGTGCTCCTCCCAAATTATTATAAACAGTAGTAACTATTGCTCGACATGTTAAAATTGATTCCTGGGTTATAAATTGTATGATCCACAAATGGTTGGTTGTGATAGTGGCAATTTGTACGCTACTGATTCCAACAAACAGGACACAACACTACCATCATAAAATAAACTGATATAGGAAGTATACACGAGACATAATAACTAGACTATGAGGACCTCAAATATACAGCACACTAAGAGAGACAATGACAAGGACAACAATACGTAGGCTGAATGGGTACAAAAATGCGTAGGCTGAATGGGCACAAAACTCTGTAGATCTAGGCTGAATGGGTACAAAAATGTGTAGGCTGAATGGGTACAAAAATGCGTAGGCTGAACGTTTAAAAAAATACGTAGGCTGAACGTTTACAAAAATGTTTAGGCTGAATGAGTACAAAAATGAGTAGGCTCGTCGAACTTGAGACTGGTGCGATGGACTGGATAAGGCTGCATGGATTAGGCGACGTGCAATAACCGGACAGTTTAGGAGGTCGTGGCCAAGTTTGTAATGTGAGGGTCCAGGCAGTGCCAACCATTACCTGGGGTCTGATGGCACTGGCACCCCTCCCCACTGGCACCCCTCCCTACTTACCCCCCCCCCTTACTTACCCCTCCCCACACACACACACACACCACACACATACATACACACACACACAGAGTCCCCCTTCCCACCCAAACACACACTTACAATCCCACACTCTCCCAGCACCCACACTTACAATCCCACACTCTCCCTCCACCCACATTCACAATCCCACACTCTCCCTGCACCTACACTCACAATCCCACCCTCTCCCACCCACACTGATTCTCCCACCCTACCCACACTCACAATCCCACACTCTCCCTGCACCTACACTCACAATCCCACACTCTCCCTGCACCTACACTCACAACCCCACACTCTCCCTGCACCTACACTCACAACCCCACACTCTCCCTGCACCTACACTCACAATCCCACACTCTCCATGCACCCACACTCTCACACATTCTCCCACCTGCATTAGAGGTGTCAGAGAGGGTAATGGGATGTAATTTTCGTCCTTCCATCCCATTATCACAAATTTTCAACACATAATACACCCCTGGACGCATGGGAATGGGAATCGAAGCAGCATATTAAAGGTGGTAACACACTTTTGGCACATTGGGGAGCCTTAATTCCTCCAAACTATTCCAAGCAACAGGACACCATTATATTTGCTGACCTGGATCCGTTTCCTGGTATACTTTGGAGGAATCAAGGCGCTCCAATGTATGTAATAACTATGTATGTACCAAATAAAAATAAATTGTACTAACTATCCCCTTAAGGTCTTCCAAAACAGTCCCAGAATATAACCGTCCAAGGCCCCGGGAGAAGATAATTACGAGTGTTTTATGGAAATGTTTGCCTCAGTATTTACATAAGCTCCCATCCATACTGTACTGTACACGAGGAAGGGGGAAGGAAGGGCAGAGTGTGTACGTACGGTTGGCCACAGGAATTCCTACACAGGCTATATGGAAAAGAGAGGTTATTAATTATTGTGGAAGTGTCGACTACCAAGTTTCTCGGTGATTAGCAAAACAATAAACCTTATAATAATAATAATAATGTTGCATTGCATTTACTTATTGTTACATTTTCTCTGTGTATGTTGTAAACCCTTGAAAACAACAGCAGCGTGTGTACCAATTAGAAAAACAACAAACATAATAATAATAATAATAATAATAATAATGTTGCATTGCAGTTACATAGTGTTACATTTTCTCTGTGTATGTTATAACCCCTTGAAAACAACAGCAGCGTGTGTACCAACTCTTGTAACCCATAGGACTGTATATTAGTAGGGTACAGAGCAGACAGTAGATAGGCTGCCACACTCCACTCCAGGGGTTATATAGTTTGGCTTCGTGTTTTATGCAGAGTAGTTAGTATGTAGGGGAGTTGTTGTGGTTGTTGTTGTTTTGGTTGTTGTTGTTGTTGTTGTAGTTGTGGTTGTTGTTGATGTTGTTCTTGTTGTTACTGATGCTGTAGTAGTAGTAGTAGTAGTAGTAGTAGTAGTATTTATTACATTGATGCCCACAACTCCAGGCCTGGAGAGAGAGAGAGAGAGAGAGAGAGAGAGAGAGAGAGAGAGACAGATCAAGAAGAGTAACAGAGGAACCAGCCCTAAACTTTCCTTATCACGCTGCCATTAATTCACACATATTTACGAGAGGGGTCTAGAGGGGAGGGGAGAAGAGAAGGGAGAGGAAAGGGAAGGAGAGGGGGAGAGGAAAGGAGAGGAGACGGGTGCAGTGGATATTAATTGAGAGGAATTAATAGGGAGAGTAAAAACAGTTACATTAGTGGTAATAGTAGTAGTAGTAGTAGTAGTAGTAGTAGTAGTAGTAATAGTAATAATAGTAGTAGTAGTAGTTGTTGTTGTAGTAGTAATATTAATAACAGTAGTAGTAGTAGTAGTAGTAATAGTAATAATAGTAGTAGTAGTAGTAGTAGTAGTAGTAGTAAGAGTAATAACAGTTGTA
>JAWQEG010006609.1:0-31031 GCA_033782935.1 Petrolisthes cinctipes
AAAATAAAGAAAGGGACTGAAAAATAAAATAAAGGAAGGGACTAGAAAAATAAAATAAAGGAAGGGGGGCTGGAAAAATAAAGTAAAGGAAGGAACTGGAATGAAGTGGTCTGGAATAACTGAGAGGTCTGGAATGGCGTCCTTGAATAAACAGGTCCACTGGAATGGGTTAGAGTGGCCTAATGAAACTGGAAATATGCAAGAGTAGGTGGACTGGACTGGAAGATTGGTGGCTGGAATAGACAGGACTGGAATAGACTGGAGTATTGGCTAAAGAAGACTAATGAAACTGGATGGAATTAAACTGGTGTACTGGAATAGACTGGACTGTACTGGAAGACTGGTGTACTGGACATAACTAGACTGGACTGGACTGGAAGACTAGTGTACTGGAATAGACTGGACTGGAAGGACTGAACTGGACTGGAAAATAGGTATACTGGAATAGACTGGACTGGAAGACTGGATTGGAAGACTGGAATAGACTGGACTGGGCTGGACTGGAGGTAAGGTCTATTTTTAGGTTCAATCACCTCGCCACTGACAAAAGCCGGAGATGGAGAGCGGAAGGGAGACTGTGAGAGGAGATGGGGGAGGGGAGATGAGGGAAGGAGGGAAGATGAGGGAAGGAGGGAAGATGAGGGAAGGAGGGAAGATGAGGGAAGGAGGGAAGATGAGGGAAGGAGGGAAGATGAGGGAAGGAGGGAGATGAGGGAAGGAGGGAAGATAAGGGGAGATTGGGAGAGGAGATGAGGAGGGAAGGGAGAGGGAAGAAGGGAAGGGGAGATTGGGAGAGGAGAGGAGGATGGAAGGGGAAAGAAATGAAAGATGGAAGAGGAAAGAAAGAAAGGATGGAAGAGGAAAGAAAGGAAGATGGAAGAGGGAAGTAAGGAAGGATGGAAGAGGGAAGAAAGGAAGGCTGGAAGAAGGGAAGTAAAGGGAAGGACGGAAGGGGAAAGGAGAGGGAAGGAATAAGAAGGGAGAATGAGGTAAGAGAAGGAGAAGGGAAGGGAGGGAATTAAGGAGGAAAAAAGGGTGAGGGGAGAAGAGAGAAAAGTCAGGTAGTAAAGACATGAGAGAGAGAGGGAGAGAGAGAGAGAGAGAGAGAAAGAGAGAGAGAAGGTGAAGGGTTGTTAGCTAATGCACAGACAAGGCCGGCCTCACTTACACACACACACACACACACACACACACACACACACACACAGAGCCTGAAAATTTGTGTGTTGAGTGAAGTGTTGACAAGCGTGGTGACAAACCAAGGGGAGAATATGATATGCATGGTGAGGGGAGTGAAGGGAGAGTGAAGGGTAGGGAGAGGGAAAGGGAAGATAAGGGAGGGGAGAGGAGGGGAGTGAAGGAAGGGAGAGTAAAGGAGAAGGGTAGGGAAATAAGGGAAGGGAGAAAAGGAAGGGAAAGAAGGGAAGGAAGGTAGAGAAGGGAAGGGAAGGGAAGGAAGGGAGAGGGAAGAGAAGGGAAGGATAGGGAAGAGAAGGGAAGGATAGGGATAGGAAAAGAAAGGAAGAGAGAGGGAAGGGAAGTGAAGGGAAGGGAAGGGAAGAGAGAGGGAAGGGAAGGGAAGGGAAGTGATAGGAAAAGAAGGGAAGAGAGAGGGAAGGGAAGAGAGAGGGAAGGGAAGAGAGAGGGAAGGGAAGGAAGGGAAGGGAAGGGAATTGGGACGTGTTCGGTCAGAGAGAGAGAGAGAGAGAGAGAGAGAGGAGAGAGAGAGAGAGAGAGAGAGAGAGAGTAGAGTATACATTCATAAAAACACGAAGGTAAGTTGAGTTGGGATCGATAAGGTCAATTAATATGAACATCACTCTGGCCTCTTGTTATTTACAGCCCAGTTCAACCATCCATGTGTGTGTGTGTGTGTGTGTGTGTGTGTTACGGTACTACTTCACTTCATCTCCCCCCCCCCCTCTCTCTCTCTCTCTCTCTCTCTCTCTCTCTCTCTCTCTCTCTCTCTCTCTCTCTCTCTCTCTCCTTCACGTTGCTCAGTTTCTTTTCTCTATATATCGGAATCAATACACACTAATTAATTATATTGACATTTTAAACTCATTCATTATTCCTAACAATTTTTTCCTTAATTACATGTACTTCATCAGCCATTTATATTTTCCATCCATCCACTCTCATATCCACCTTTCTTTCATCCACTCTCATATCCACCTTTCTTTCATCCACTTACATATCCGTCCGTGTCCTTCATCCACTTTCACTCATCTATCCATCCATCCACTCTCTCACTCGTCTTTCATTCACTCTTATCCATCCATCCACTTTCTAATCCATTCATCCACTCTCTTATCCATCCATCCATCCACTCTCTTATTCATCCATCCACTCTCTTATTCATCCATCCATTCACTTACTCCTCTTTCATCCACTCACTCATACACTCCTCTTTCATCCACTTTCACTCACCTATCTTTTATCCACTCTCTCATCCACTCGTCTTTCATCCACTTTCACTCACCCATCTTTCATACACTCACTCACTTACTCCTCTTTCATTCACTCACTCATCCACTCCTCTTTCATCCATCCATCCACTCACTCACTCCTCTTTCATTCACTCACTCATCCACTCGTCTTTCATCGTCTTTCACTCACCCATCTTTCATCACTCACTCATCCACTTTCACATCCATCCTTGGCTTCATCATACCATTCTCTCAGACAGCTGCCACCACCACTCTTCCTACTCGATCTTCAAATGTGGTGGTGATGGTGGTGGTGGTGGAGAGAGAAGTGTGTGGGGGAGGAGGGGGAGTGTGGGGGAATTGTGGGGGTGGAGGAAGGGGGGGAGAGGGGAGTGTGGGGGTGGAGAGGGGAGTGTGGGTGAGGAGAGGGGAAGTGTGGGGGAGGAGGGGAAGTGTGGGTGAGGAGAGGGGAGTGTGGGTGAGAAGGGGTGGTGAAGAGTGAGGGGTGGTTGTGAGGAAGTGTGAAGGGTGAGGAAGTGTGAAGGGTGAGGAGGAGAGGTGGTGAAGTGTGAGGGAAGTAAGAAGGAGGGTGAGGAGGAGAGGTGGTGAAGTATGAGGGAAATAAGGAGGAGGAGGCGGAAGAAAGTATGAAGTTAGGAGGGTGGTGGAGAGGGAACGGAAGGGAAGCAATAATTCTGAAGTGTGAGGGGACGTGATGATTGGAGAGTGATGTGGTTAGGATAGTGATGTTATTGATGTGATGATTGGAGAGTGATGTGGTTAGGATATTGATGGTTGTTATTGATGTGATGACTGTTATAATGTGATGTAATGTGGTTGGGATAGTAATAGTGAGGGTGATGAGTGTGGTGATGTGGTGTGTTGTGGTTGGAAAAGTGATGGTGACGATTATGATGAGCGTGGTGATTGTGGTTGTCTAGAAAGTGATTGTGTTGTGGTGATTGTGGTGTGTTGTGATTGTGTTGTGGTGATTGTGGTGTGTGTTGTGATTGTGTTGTGGTGATTGTGATGTGTTGTGATTGTCTAGAAAGAAATTGTGTTGATTGTGATAAGTCCCATACAATCTACCTACCTAACCTACCCACTAAAACCCAAGTCCACTCAATCATTTACAAACTCACCTACTAATCATTAACAGCCCACTCACCTATCCTTCACCCACCAACCCAACTAATGCCACTAACTCAGCCCACCACCCACCCACCCACCTAATTCACTAACTCACCCACCTACCATCCACCCACCCACCTAATGCCACAAACTCAGCCATGCACTTACCACTAACTCACCCACCTACTCACCTAATCCTACTAACCGACCCACCCACCCACCTACCTAATCCCACTAACTCAGCCCACCCACCTATTTTCACCCACCAACCCACCTAATGCCACTAACTCAATCAACCCTCCTACAACTTAAACAGCTCACCCACCTATTTTCACCCACCAACCCACCTAATACTTCTAACTCAGCCCACCACCACCACCCACCTACCCACCAGCACACCTACCAAATACCAACACCTCCATCCACCTACACTACACACTCAATAAGAACCAACCCACCTACATAATCATTTACATACCTCCCACCTACTAACCCACTTTCCTTCTTCCCACCTGTGACGTCATACCCACATCATTATTACACTCACAGCCAATCAGCGTCCAGGCCTTGTGATCCCCCCTCTTCCTTCCCCCCCCCTTCCTCCCTCTAACCCCCCCAATACCTGTAACCTCGTTGAATATATTGGGTGGTGGTCGTGAGGGTGGTGGTGGTGAAGGTGGTGGTGAAGGTGGTGGTGGTGAAGGTGGTGGTGGTGAAGGTGGTTGTGGTAGTGGTGGTGGTGAAGGTGGTGGTAGTGGTGGTGGTGGTAGTGGTGGTGGTGGTAGTGGTGGTGGTGGTAGTGGTGGTGGTGGTAGTGGTGGTGGTGGGGGTGGTGGTGGTGGGGGTGGTAGTGGTGGTGGTGGGGGTGGTGGTGGGGGTGGTGGTGGGGGTGGTTGTAATGGTGGTGGTAGTGGAGATGGTTGTAATGGTGGTGGTAGTAGAGATAGTGATGGTAGTAGTAGAGATGGTGATGGTGGTAATATTGGTGGTGGTAGTGGTGGTAATAGTGGGTTGCCTGGTGACCGTATTATGCACTATGAATAGTTAATACCCACGCCATGTTGTTATCTGGGTGGGGGGGGGGGTGAGTTGGGGGGGTGAGTTGGGGGGGGTGAGTTGGGGGGGGGGGTGAGTTGGGGGGGGTGAGTTGGGGGGGTGAGTTGGGGGGGGTGAGTTGGGGGGGGGGGGTGAGTTGGGGGGGGGTGAGTTGGGGGGGGTGAGTTGGGGGGGGTGAGTTGGGGGGGGTGAGTTGGGGGGGGTGAGTTGGGGGGGGTGAGATGGAGGGAGGGAGGGAGGGAGGGAAAGAGGAAAGGGAGGGAGGGAAAGAGGAAAGGAAGGGAGGGAGGGAGGGAGAAGGTAGGAGGGAGGGAAAAAGGAAAGGTAGGTAGGAGGGAGGGAAAGAGGAAAGGTAGGTAGGAGGGAGGGAAAAAGGAAAGGTAGGTAGGAGGGAGGGAAAAAGGAAAGGTAGGTAGGAGGGAGAGAAAGAGGAAAGGTAGGTAGGAGGGAGAGAAAGAGGAAAGGTAGGTAGGAGGGAGGGAAAGAGGAAAGGTAGGAGGGAGGGAGGGAGGGAGGAAAGGTAGGAGGGAGGGAGGGAATGAGGAAAGGTAAGAGGGTGTGTGTCAAACGTTAATGGAAGGTGCATCAAGTCCAAAGCATACCTTCACAAAAGCCACATAAAGTCTGGCAACATTACCAACCCATATTTTACCCTCATTCTTACTATAATAATATCAATGTATGCACGTCATCTCTATCTATTATTATATATCCGGGTGTTTTAACCTTTTAGCTCACATGTACACTCGCAATCCAAAATATGTATCCAGGCTTGCTTAGAATAGTATGATCGAGTAATAAGGGAGCTCAAGCAAATATGAAACAGGATAAGCGTTGTAATTGGTTCACTAGTACCGGGTATGTCAAATGAATAGAAACTTCAACAAGACCTGGATACAAATTTTGGAACGCGATTGTACAGTATGGAAATATAAGCTTCACAGGCTCTTGAACTGAAAAATCAGAAAAGTTTATTCACCATACTAAATTACATTATCCAGGGGAATGTAATTTAGTATAGTGAATGTGTTTGTTAGATGATAAACCTTGATGTTATAATTCAAGAAGCGCTGAGTGAGGTGACAGGACTTTTGCCGCCGACTGTACTTACATACCTTGAAGGGGAAGATTCTCTTGTTGGCAAATTGGAAGGACACTGATCCTCCAATCTATACAAGAAAACAGACCCCCTCAATGGTACTAACACTGGATCTGTTGTTGCTTGGTATAGTTTGGAGGAATCAAGGCACTCTAATGTACCAAAAGTATATTATCCCCTTAACTCCAGTGTACATTTTACTTACCTGGGTCGGTATTCACAAAACATCTTGGAATTTGGACTTGTTCGTATGCTTGCATTTCTGACCTCACCATATTGTTTCAGGCTCATTTCGAAGCAGTGAATGGTTTTGCTATTCTCTAAGTACGAACTTATATTATGATTTCGAAACAGTGCCGGGTCCCAGTCCTATTATAGCCACGAATAAACGCTTACGAACAAAATTTTAACCTAAGGGGGTGTGGGAATAGGGGGACAAGCTTGGAGAGGGGTGGGGTTAGGGGGATGCGGGAGTAGGGGGACAGGCTGGGGGGGGTTAGGGGGGGTGCGGGAATAGGGGACAGGCTCTCTACCCACCCCAAGCCTGTCCCCCCTATTCCCGCACCCCCCAAACCCCCCCCCCCAAGCCTGTCCCCTACTCCCGCACCCCCCTAAGAGTAAATTTGGCTTTAGTGAATACGGGCCCTGGTCCTCCTGCCTACCGTTCCATCATGGCTCCCTCCCTCGTTTTCCGTAATTACCTGCAAACGAGTGTATTAATTATCATGTTATACGGATACCACTGGGTCAGGGTGTCGGGGAGAGGATGAGGGAAGGGGACATGAAGTGAATAATTATGAGGGAGAGGATTAATGAAAGTAGGCACGTGGTAAGCAAGATAATACTACTACTATTTATACTATTACTACTGATACTACTACTAATAATACTTTTACTACTAATACTACTACTACTATCAACAACAACAACAACAACAACAATAATAATAAACAGTAACAGTCATAATATCAAGGTGAAATGACAAACAAATCCTTATTATATAGTTTCTGAGACAGTCCTCCATCTTCAATAGTGAAAAATCTCTGACTATTCACAGTCGTTGCCGAAACTGAATGGTAATAGGCCTATATATCTTCTACCATTGTGGGTTTTCTTCGCCTTGTAGACGTTCACGCCAGAGTGAACTGTCCTCCAAAAAAACATTTACTTTTAGGAACTTTCAGTAATATAGGAAAAGTTAAACACAAACACGAAATCACACCATAAGTTACAAATTGATGTTGTTTGAGGAGATTCAGAAATTATATAATTAGAAGCAGGGATCAAAGACTTCTGCTAAAGGGGGGGGGGGAAGTCTGGGATAATGAGGGGAAGGGGGGGCGCTGTTAGGAACACGAAAACCATTAGGGTGAATTATGGATCTTACGTCATAGTGTCTAGTGGATTAGGGATTATATACATATAAATAAACACACACACACACACACACACACACACACACACACACACACACCTAGAGACATAAGTAAAATATGTCATATAGTTTACTGTTAGTAATGCATTCAAATTTAAAATAACAGCTTTTTTGTCCGTTAGTAGCGAGTTCAAGTTTCAAATTTAAAATAACAACTTTTTTGTCCGTTAGTAGCGAGTTCAAGTTTCAAATTTAAAATAACAGCTTTTTTGTCCGTTAGTAGCGAGTTCAAGTTTCAAATATAAAGGTCTCTTGTCCGTTATTGCATCACTAACGGTTCAGGCACAAAACCGTTAACCGTTTTTCCCCTCACTCAAACTTTTAAACCAGCGTCGATAAAAGTGGCGCCTGCAATGCTACGTAGATTAAGAGAGAGAGAGAGAGAGAGAGAGAGAGAGAGAGAGAGAGAGAGAGAGAGAGAGATATTTACAGTCTCGACAAAACGTGAACCACAAAACCACTATTACCAATTACAACCTTCTACACACACACTCAACCCCCTCCCCCCCCCGCACACACACAACCCCTCCTACACACACACACACACAACCCCTCCTACACACACACACACACAATCCCTCCTACATACACGTACACACAACCCCACACACACACGTACACACACACTCAACCCTCTCCACACACACACAAAAACACACACACAGGAGGCTAATTGTGTGTGTACAGATCGTGCCTGGAATCAGTTCAAGGGAGTGCCGCCCCCCCTCAACATCCCCCCCCCCCCTCCCTTCACTCATGGTTGGTTGGTTGGTTGGTTTACTGGGGCGTCATTCTATCTATCCGTTTAGTGCTCATATAATCCCCTGTGATACTGAGACCAACACACACACACACACACACACACACACATGAGGAGGGAGACACAAACACACAAACAAACACAAGCACAAAGACAGACAGACACACACAGACACAGATAAACACACACACACACGAAGACAGACAGACACACACAGACACAGATAAACACACACACACACACACGAAGACAGATAGATACACACAGACAGACACAGATAAACACACACACACACGGAGACAGACATACACACACAGACACAGATAAACACACACACACGAAGACAGATAGATACATACACACACACAGACACAGATAAACACACACACACACGAAGAGAGATAGATACACACACACATACACAGATAAACACACACACACGAAGACAGATAGATACACACACACAGACACAGATAAACACACACACACACGGAGACAGATAGACATACACACACACACGAGGAGACAGATAGATATACACACACACAGACACAGATAAACACACACACGAAGCCGGATGGACAGACACACACATGAGGAAACAGACAGACACACACACAAGAAAATAGACAGACAGACAGACACAGACACGAGGAAACAGACAGACATACACACACGAGCAAATAAACAGACAGACAGACAGACAGACACACACACGAGGAAACAGACAGACACACACACGAGCAAATAGACAGACAGACAGACACAGACACGAGGAAACAGACAGACACAGACACGAGGAAACAGACAGACACACACACGAGAAAATAGACAGACAGACAGACAGACACACACACACACACACGAGGAAACAGACAGACACACACACAAAACCAAATACAAGATTGTCTGAAGAACTAAATATGCCAGTTTTGCCAAAGTTAAAGAGGAAAATATACCGATTGTAGCTTCATCTTTATAATTAAGAGGATAATATACTTTTGGTACAGCCACAATCAAATATCCACCGACACTTTCCTTCCATCATACAAGAAAATCAGTATCATATAAAAATATAATCATCAACACCTTATGTCAACTCAACCCCTTCAATTATTATTATGAGGTGCTGCAAAATCATACACGTGTTGTTTTTTTATTACCAAGATATTTACTACGATGGAAGGAAAGTGTCGGTGGTTATTTGATTGTGGCTGTACATACATTAGAGTGACTTGATTCCTCCAAAGTATGCCTTGAAACAGGACCAGATTGACAAAAATAATATTAGGTGGTCTGTTGTTGCTTGGAATAGTTTGGAGGGAATAAGTTACTCCTGATTTTCCATGTCAACACTGTATACACTCACAATCCAAAATTTGTATCCAGATCTTATTGAAGTTTCGAATCCTTTGACATACTAGTGAACCAATTACAACTCATACTGTTTCATATTTGCTTGAGCTCACTTAATTAATACTAGATCAGGTTATTCGAAGCAAGACTAGATACATATTTTGGATTGAGAGTGTATTATCCACTTTAATAAGATGCACATACACTCATTCTTGTAAATAACTAACCAACTTTTTTTCCTTTTTTTCAGATCTGGATTCATGAACGAACAAAATGAAACAAACAACCCTCAAGTGAACCGTGGATGGCATAAGTGAAACGCAGCAAACTGTGTAAGTGAAACGTGAACAAACACCCTAAAAATGATTCGAAAAGTGAACGAATACGAACCCTAAAATGCTTCGAAACATGTGAAAGTGAGTGTTTGATCCCACTCTTGGAATGAACCACTATGAGTCACTCTTTGGGGAACCTTTGTGAACCTTGGTCTTGTCCTGAACCCTTACCACCGAACCCCAGCAGCAGTGGTTCGTGAGTGCTTCGAACCTTACCTACCCTTGCAATAATAACTATACTATATACGGGTAATGAATGCAAGATGTACTGAGATAAAGGCTACCATATATTGCTCTAAAAAATGGTGCAGCTCTTAACAACAATAACATCAACAAAGAGAACAGTAACATTTTAACTGGTATTAATACACTTCATACGAATAAATAAATAAATAAATAAAGATAATATACAGTCAGTGTTTATGAATACTTCCCTTGTAAACCAGATAGAAGAAGAACAAAACAAAACAGATAATTCAACCTACAGGGAAAACAAAACACGAATAAAATAATACCACCGAAAATAATAATACACTACTTTTCCCTGACATGAACGTCTAGTAAAAATAAAAACAATACAAAAGTTATAGTGATTTTGAAAACAATACGAAATTAAAATTGCTGCTCTTCCAAATTTGCAAGACCTTAATAATAAGCACAGGAACAATAAGTAATAATTTCTGGGGACTTGGAGGTATGTGAAGTGACTGAGAACTATTTCCTCTTAAATCCTATCAAAAAAATCCCACGTTAATTAATCCCAATGCAATTTGCCTTCAGAACCAAGCAGAAAAATTCCATGTCTATGCAACTTGGAAAACATCTCAATCAAGCAAACAAGCAAACAAGAAAAGTTAATTAATTCCCATGTATATCGATTTTAAAACCAAGCAAGCAAGGGAATTTTTTCATGACTAAATCTTCAAAAACTTCTCAATCAAGCAAACAAGCAAACAATAAAAAAAGGTAATTAATTCTCATGTACAATATATCGACTTCAGAACCCAGCAAGCAAGGGAAATATTTCATGACTTAATCTTCGAAAACTTCTCAAGCAAATATCAAACAAACAATCAATCATTCAAGCAATCAAGCAAACAAAACAAGACATGATTTAAAAGTGTTGTGGGGTGTGTGTGGATTGAACCATATTGAACGGATATATAATTCTCATAAGAAATCATTCCCTAAACTCTGAACAAAAGAAAAAAAGAAATAATATTATTAATAAATAAATAAATAAACAATAAAATATATAGAAAATTAATGTAGCAACCAACTCAAGAAAAATGAGGTCAAAATCCCCATACAAAGGACAAGGTGAATTAACAATGAATGACCTTACTTGACCTGAACATACAAGGCTATCACTGTACACAAAAAAAAATCACACACACACACACACACACACACACACACACATAAACAAACAATACCCGGATCGAACCCCATCCCCTATATATATAAACACACGAACGACCGGATACCCCCCCCCCCCGCCCCCCGCCCCCCAAGATGCCGTTCGGAAATCGCCAGAGTGAGCGCTACGAACTGAACGGGACGGGCCAATTACAGAGGGATAGGAGTTACGGCAGCATCGTGAGGGACCGAACCTATGGTAGTATTGGGAGTTACACCAGTGGGGACCATGAGGCACACTTCAACTTTATACACGATGATGACCTTGATAATCAGGTAAGGTGTTTTTTTTTTTTTTTTTTTAATGGAGAAAGAGTAATTTGATTGAGTTTTGAGTACTATTATTATTTAAGTAAGTAAGTGTTAAGTTATTTAGATGACTGTTAGTGTGATTATATAGCTGTTAGATTAATTAGATAGATGTTAGATTAATTAGGTAGGTGTTAGATTAATTAGATGACTTAGTGATTAGATAGCTGTTAGATTAATTAGGTAAGTGTTAGATTAATTAGGTAAGTGTTAGATTAATTAAATTACTGTTAGAGTGATTTGATAACTGCTATATACATTTGGGTAAGTGTTAGAATAATTAGATGCATGCCTGTTAGAGTGATTAGATTACTGTTATAGAGATTATATAACAAAATAATAATAACAAGTGAGTGTTGGGGTGATTTTTTGGATGATTACAATATTATAATTATAGTCAATATTGAGGCGTAAACATTCACACACGGCTATACCAGCTGAACAACATTTATCTGGCTCCCTTCCCTCGTATTTAAGGTAGGTATTAGAAGTCTACTAATTAGTGATGATAAATAATGTCACTTCTAAGTTTGATATGTATGTGTTCAACGTAATGGATGAATTTGGAACATCTTGAAGTAAATAAAGAGGAAGAAAGAAGACTACAATTGTCATGGAAGATATAATAAGAGAAGACAAGAGAAGCAGAAGAGGAACAGCAAGTATGAAGGATGTAATAGGAAAGAAAGGACAACTGAAGAGCTTAATGAGACTGGCTTAAGTCGACAGTGAAAAAGTGGAGTCAACTGAACCATTTTATATTTATGAAAGTACAGTACATAATTTTTTTTATTTTACTAACAGTTGAGTGGGTGGCTCTTTAGATGCTTAGAAAAAAAAATCACAGACACACACACACACATACATATAAATATATAATACTGTGCATAGAAAAGATAACTGGGATGTTGGGGTGGCATTTTGTCTAGTAATGATAAAACAAAATAAAATAAAAAATAATAATAACAATAATAAATAATAATAAATAATAAATAGAGAAAAGATAACTGGGGTGCTGGGGTGGCACTTTGTCTAGTAGGCCTAATGATAAAAAAAAAAAATAATAAATAATAATAATAATAAATAATAATAATAATATACATAAAATAAACACGTATTTCCTCACAGTTTGCGTTTCTCCACATCTTTTACCTAACGTAGATTTCACAAAACGTCATGTCAGTGTGGGATTGACCTTGCCTGACCTCATAAATAAAAGAGTAGAGGTCACCCCAGCACCGGACATTACCCCCCCCCCTCTGATATTATGTGGACTATAAACATGCACATTGTCTGTGTGAGAGAGAGAGAGAGAGAGAGAGAGAGAGAGAGAGAGAGAGAGAGAGAGAGAGAGAGAGAAGAGAGAGAGAGAGAGAGAGAAAATGTAAGTGTGTGTGTGTGTGTGTGAGAGAGAGAG
Source organism: Petrolisthes cinctipes (assembly GCA_033782935.1). Lineage (NCBI taxonomy): Eukaryota > Metazoa > Arthropoda > Malacostraca > Decapoda > Porcellanidae > Petrolisthes > Petrolisthes cinctipes. The sequence continues at coordinate 12,747 of JAWQEG010006609.1, forward strand.
TGTGTAAGTGTGTGTGTGTGTGTGTATGTGTGTGTGTATGTGTGTGTGTGTGTATGTGTGTGTGTGTGTATGTGTGTGTGTGTGTGTGTGTGAGAGAGAGAGTGTGTAAGTATGTGTGTGTGTGTGTGTGTGTGTGTGTATGTGTGTGTAGTGGGGGAGGGACATATGGGTAGCGAGCTATAGTGAACATTTTTGTTTTTTTTATCATAGTTATTAATCTATTTATTTATTTATTTATGTAACAGACGAAACTGCACCAATTCCCTTCCACTAATAAACATTAAAAAATAATACGTTTCAATAATTATATATAAGTTTACATCACATCGTATGTAAATTATAAGTCACAGATACATTATAAATAAATTACTGATAAGTTATAGTTAGTTTAGAAGTTTGTTCCGGTTAAACCTACATTTAAGAGGCTACTTATAATCACTTATACTCACTTACAAGAGTGAGTCACACATCGCATGATGCCGTGAAACTGCTAGCGTAGGCTTGTATACAAACCCTAGCTCACTGTGGGAACCATTAACACGTTAGCAGATAGTGACGACATAAATCAAGTGACCTACCAAGCGACGCCTTATTCCCGCTCCTTCAGCCTCAGTTACCTATTGATAACCATACACTCAACAAGGTTACCTTAGCATATAATCTCTCTAAAGTTAGCTCAAGTCTAACCTAACCCAAAACATATTTGTGAAACTGTACTCACTCGGGTTATCAATAAATTGTGCAAACTACAGACGTTTGCTACCTCTCCTACACCATATAATTATAGAAAACCATATAATTAAAATCAAACTCCGAAGAGACGCCAAAGACTAATAATACTACAAAGACTAATAAAAAGACAAAGACCACGAACCAGTCGCCATCTACACACATCATCAATCATCACGTGTCTAGAGTAAGTAAGGTCTTTCTTGCCCCAGAACAAGTTATAGATAATCATAAACCTAAGGGGACAGTCCAGTGTTGGTAAATCCGGAGCAACTGATTCCTCCAAACTATTTTAGGCAACAGGAAACCATCATTTTTGTTCGTTTGTTCCTGTTTCCTGGCATAATTTGGAGGAATCAAAGGACTTCAAGGTACAGTTGGCGGCAGAAGTCCTGTCGCCTCACTTGCTTCACCGAGACACACAGAATTCATGGACTCGAGAAATACGCATGTTTTCTACACCTAATAATCTCGAGTCTATGAACATCGCGTGTCTCGGTGAAGCAAGTGAGGGGACAGGACTTTTGCCGCTGACTCTACACTCGCAATCCAAAATATGTATCCAGGCTTGTTTCGAATAGCCTGATAGAGTATTAAGCGAACTCAAGCAAATATGAAATAGGATAAGCGTTGTAATTGGTTCACTAGTATGTCAAGTGATTCGAAACTTCAACAACACCTGGATACAAATATGAAACAGGATAAGCGTTGTAATTGGTTCACTAGTATGTCAAATGATTCGAAACTCCAACGAGACCTGGATACATATTTTAGATTGCGAGTGTACATACCCAAAGTGTGTTACCCCCTTAAGGAACGAGATGAAGGGACTGGTGCATTTTCCCGGAAGTTAAAGTAAAATTAACTCTAGTGCTTGCATGAGTTGCTTTCATGACTGCAGTGTGTGTGTGTGTGTGTGTGTGTGTACAAGGGACTAACACGACACTACTGGGAATGATACATGAACACACACACCTACACACATATACATACACAGACACTCGTACATATACACACACCTACACACACACACACACTCGTACATATACACACACCTACACACACACACACTCGTACATATACACACACCTACACACCTACACACACACTTATACACCTACATACACACACCTACACACACACTTATACACCTACATACACACATACACACACACACCTACACATACACACATACACACACACACCTACACACACACTTATACACCTACATACACACACACACCTACACACACACACACACAGACATACTTACACACACACTCTTACCTACACACATACACACACACTCTTACCTACACACACACACACACACACACACACACACACACACACACACACACACACACCTACACACACTTTTGACCTTTGGGTAAGTCTGTAAGCAGGATTAACATTGAGGGGTGAATCTTTTTTCGGGGTAAATATATGGAGGAAAAACTGAATCCTCCAAACTATGCCACGAAACAGATCCCTCATTACAGTAACATTGAGGTGGTTTGTTTCCTGGCACAGTTTGGAGGAATCAATAGCCCCCTAACTTTTCGTCAAGAGTCTTACACACACACAGAAATACATACACACACGCACACACACACACAAACAGAAACACAGAAGCACACACACACACAAACACACACACACACACATACACACAGAAACACAGACACACACAGAAACACAGACACAAAAACACTCACAAACAACACACATATACACACAGAAACACACACACACTTGAAAAGATGTGTGTCACGGTTGGGGGTGATGGGGGTACCGCTCTCAGGGGGGGAAGGTTGGGGGGAGGGCCTTAGTCTGCCCTCAATGATTACTGTAGGGGTGATGCTGGTAGTAGTGGTAGTGGTGATAGTGGTAGTGGTGATAGTGGTAGTGGTAGTAGTGAGAGTGGTAACAGAGGCAGTGATGGTAGTGGTGGTGATAGTACAGTGATGGTAGTGATGGTATTGGTGGTGATAGTGATTGAAATAGGTGGAGATAAAAGTGGTGGTGATGGATAAAGGTGGAGATAAAATTGGTGATGATGAAGGAAAGTGACAGTGATGGTGATGTGACTGTGGTGATGACGGTGACAGAAGTGGTGATGGTGATGGTGATGATATAAATTAGTGGTTACTCAGATGATAAATAGTGATAATGAGGGAATGAAAAAAATGAAGCATAATGATTTTTTCTACTTTTCCACATTATCTTTCTCCCACTACTTCATACCTCTCTTCCACTACTCCACATATACCACCACCACCACTCCACATATACCTCCACCACCACTCCACATAATGCCCTCCACCACCACTCTAACTTTACTAACACAAAAAGTGGCCTCCTACTTACAAAACTCTCACCAGGGCAAACAGTTACACTCACAAACTTTACACCTTCAACAACCCTCCAAGAATATAAAAGGAAAAATTATTAAGTTTTTGTATTATACCAAGAATAAAATAATAATAATAATAATAATAATAATAATAATTAATAATAATAATAATAATAAATATAATAATAATAATAGTAGTAAAATAATAATTGTAATAATAATAATAATAATAATAATAATAATAATAATAATAATAATATTTGTAAAATATTAATGACAATAACAATAATAACAATATAGAAAAAAATATAATATAAAAAATGATAGTATAAATAAATAATATAGCAATGCTAATAACAGTTATAATTATTATAATGGCGGTATGTCTCTCTCTCTCTCTCTCTCTCTCTCTCTCTCTCTCTCTCTCTCTCTCTCTCTCTCTCTCTCTCTCTCCATGGGAATAATGTTGAAAGGTTTGTTTATGTTAATTTAGTTCGTGATGATAGTCAAGTTTCCAAACATTTAACACTACACACACACACACACACACACACACACACACACACACACACACACACACACATGAAGGGCAAACGAGAATATATTCATGTACAGTCATGGCCAATAATAATCATCCACATGTAGTGACTCGTGTAAAAGTTTGACAGCTTCCCTCTGTTCGTTAGATGAGAAAGTTTTCATTAAGTTTTCTTCTAATTTACTACAAGCAGCTACTCACTCAATCATTATTCAAAACAAAAATATTATAATGAGAACGGGAAAACATTACATAGACAGAAATAGTCTTGTTTCCTGGCATACTATGGAGGAATCATTAGCCCTCCAATCTACCGTAAAGAGTAGTGTATTAATACTTATGTCCACGACTGTACACTATATGCGCACACACAAACACACACACACACACCAGGGATTACTAATAACAATACTAAAGTCTGCACAGTTTTCATGTCTCGTCAAATATCAACACCACCAACACCAGTACACCCTTAAACACCAACACCACCACCAACACACCCTTAAACATCAACACCTCCTCCACCACCACCACCACCACCACCACCACCACCACCAACACACCCTTAAATATCAACACCACCACCACCACCACCAACACACCCTTAAACATCAACACCTCCACCACCACCACCACCACCAACACACCCTTAAACATCAACACCACCACCACCACCACCAACACACCCTTAAACATCAACACCTCCACCACCACCACCACCACCAACACACCCTTAAACATCAACACCACCACCACCACCACCAACACACCCTTAAACATCAACACCTCCACCACCACCACCACCACCAACACACCCTTAAACATCAACACCACCACCACCACCACCAACACACCCTTAAACATCAACACCTCCACCACCACCACCACCACCAACACACCCTTAAATATCAACACCACCACCACCACCACCAACACACCCTTAAACATCAACACCTCCACCACCACCACCACCACCAACACACCCTTAAACATCAACACCACCACCACCACCACCAACACACCCTTAAACATCAACACCTCCACCACCACCACCACCACCAACACACCCTTAAATATCAACACCACTACCAACAACACCAACACACCTTTAAACACCACCACCTCCACCACCACCACCACCACCAACACACCCTTAAATATCAACACCACCACCACCACCACCAACACACCCTTAAACATCAACACCTCCACCACCACCACCACCACCAACACACCCTTAAACATCAACACCACCACCACCACCACCAACACACCCTTAAACATCAACACCTCCACCACCACCACCACCACCAACACACCCTTAAATATCAACACCACTACCAACAACACCAACACACCTTTAAACACCACCACCACCACCAACAACAACAACACCACACCCTTAAACACCACCAACTCCAGTACACCCTTAAACACCACCACCATCACCAACACCACAGCACGTGCACACATCACTATCAGCAGCACTTCCTTTCGGTCCCACAACACACCATCCACAACACACCATCCATCCAGTCTGTGGGTGAAGTAGTGCAAGGACGGACGGTAAAAGGGGGCTACTCTCTTTCTTCATTATTAAGGGGGAGATACTGTATTTTGTTGTTGTTGTCGGTGGTGGTAGTGGTGAATTGAAAGGTCTTATATTCCTCCAAACTATGCCACGTAACAGATCCCCCATTAGTACCATTAAAGGTGTCAAAAGGGGTGGTGCTACTAGCCTACTCTCTTTCTCCATTATTAAGGGGAGATATTTTGTTGTGGTGAATTGCAAGGTATCTTTTTCCTCCAAACTATTCTAAGCAACAAATCCCATATTAGTACCATTAAGGGTGTCTGTTTCCTGGCATAGTTAGGAAGAAAAAGTAGCCTTACAATTTGCCATACAACAAGACTTAACAATATCACGGTGGTCTATAATATAAATACACCTCAACCTAGTGTCTTGAAATTTGATTATATGGAAGTTTTTACATTGATTCGTATATCCGAACTCGTAACAACGACAACAACAGTCTGACGAGAAGAAAAAAAGAAGGAAAAAATAGTGTGACAGCAAAATTCGGCATTGCAGTGTTCTCCTTTAGTGATAAAATTAATTTTGCACTCGCTATTGCCTTAAACATAAATAATAATAATAATAATAATAATAACAATAATAATAATAATAATAATAATAATAATAATAATAATAATAGGAGTAGTAGTAGTAATACAAAAATAATAATAATAATAATAATAATAATAATAATAATAATAATAATAATAATAATAATAATAATAATAATAATAATAATAGGAGTAATAGTAGTAATACAAAAATAATAATAATAATAATAATAATAATAATAATAATAGGAGTAGTAGTAGTAATAATAAAAATAATAATAATAATAATAATAATAATAATAACAATAATAATAATAAAAAAAAAACCAATAATAATGATGCACACGACAACTCTCATTTACTTAGCCTCAATGAATAATGGGGTAGTGTGGTGTTGATAAATCTGAAGCAAGTGATTCCTCTAACATATTCCAGGAAACACGGCACTAGTATATTGGTTAATTAATCTGGTCCTGTTTCCTGGCATACTTTGGAGGAATCAAGTGTACAGCCATAATCAAATAACCACCAACACTTTCCTTCCATCGTGCAAATAAATCAGTATCATATCAAAATATAATCATACAACAACAACACCTTACGCCAACTCAACCCCATCAATTATTATTATTATGAGGTGCTGCAATATCATACATGTGTTGTTCTTTATTACAAAGATATTTACTACGATGGTAGGAAAGCGTCGGTGGATATTATTATTATTATTATTATTATTATGAGGTGCTGCAATATCATACATGTGTTGTTCTTTATTACCAAGATATTTACTACGATGGAAGGAAAGTGTCGGTGGATATTATTATTATTATTACCGGTATTATTATTATGAGGTACTGCAATATCATACATGTGTTGTTCTTTATTACCAAGATATTTACCACGATAGAAGGAAATTGTCAGTGAAGGATTCGTACAGGTGATGTGATCCATGAATGTAAAGTGACAGTGTTAAGTAATGCGTCCGACTCTTGTCTCCCGTGTCAGCTGATGTGTGTGTGTGTGTGTGTAGGCGAGATGAGTAGAGTAGAGTGGTGGAGAGTAAAGAGGGGAGTGGAGTGGTGGAGAGTAAAGAGTGGAGTGGTGGAGAGTAAAGAGTGGAGTGGTGGAGAGTATAGAGTAGAGTGGAGGTGAGGAGAGTGGAGAGTATAGAGTAGAGTGGAGGTGAGGAGAGTGGAGAGTAAAGGAGAAATGAGGAGAGTTGAGTAGAGTGGAGGTGAGGAGAGTGGAGTAGAGTGGAGGTGAGTAGAGTGGAGGAAAAATGAGGAGAGTAGAGGAGAGTTGATTAGAATGGAGATGAGGAGAGGAGAGGAGAGTGGAGGTGAAGAGAGTTAAGTAGAGAAGAGTAGAGTAGAGACATGGAGAAGAGTGATGTAATATAATACATCTAAAAGGATGCCTATATCAACACTTCAAGATAAACACAACCACAACCCATAATTTTATACCGGTACTTATTATTATTATTATTATTATTATTATTATTCCTGCTGCTGCTGGTGGTGGTGGCTAGGTCACTGATCCTCTCTCTCTCTCTCTCTCTCTCTCTCTCTCTCTCTCTCTCTCTCTCTCTCTCTCTCTCTTTTATTTACTTACTTATAATTTGGCTGATATAGGCTAATTTAGGTAACACACACACACACACACACACACACACACACACACACACACACACACAAAAGGTATAATAGGAAAGGAAAGATTAGTTAATATATTAAATAAAGATTATCCATACTCTCTCTCTCTCTCCTCCCTCCCCCCTCTCTCTCTCTCTACATCGAACCAGCATCCCCGCTCCCCTTACTCGACCCCCCCCCCTCCCCCCCCCCCTCGTCCCTTAGGCCTGGAACGAAGCCAAAAACACTTGGAATGCAGTGCTATACCAGAAGACAAACCCTGGAGCCTGACTGGACCCTTACGACACACATACACACACACACATAACACACACATAAACTAAATACACACACACACACACACACATAAACTAAATACACACACACACATAAACTAAATACACACACATATACTAAACACACACACATACTAAACACATATATAACAAACTAAATACATACACACACACACACACATTAAATACACACACATACTAAACACATATATAACAAACTAAATACACACACACACACACATTAGATACACACACATACTAAACACACACAAACAAAAACTAAATACTCATACACACATATAACACAAAGTACACACACATATATAACCATATAACACAAACTAAAAGTAATACACACACACATTAAACACAAACGAAATACACACACACACACACACACATAACACACACACACACACACACACACACACACACACACACACACACATAACACAAACTAAATACACACACACACACACACACACACACACACACACACTAAAAACAATACAAACAAATTAAACACACACACTAAACACACACACACATGAACACACAAAAAACACACACAAATCATACACAAACACACACAATCCACAGAAGAACACACATGAACACACAAAACACACACACAAACACACAATCCACAGAAGAAGGGTGGGGACTGAGACATAAAATACACAAATGCTAAGACCAAAAGTGCATCACCAGAGTCTGAGTGTGTCTAGCATATGATGGTATTGGAAAAGTAGAGTATCACGAGGAAGGGAAGGGAAGGGAAAGGATGGGAAGGGAAGGGAAGGGATGGGAAAGGAAGGCAAGGGATGGAAAAGGAAGGGAAGGGATGGGAAGGGATAGGAGAGGAAGGGAACATAAGGGATAGGAGAGGAAGGGATGGGAACGCAAGGATTGGGAAAGGGAGGGGAGGGAAGGAAAGGGATAGGAAAGGAAGGGATAGGAAAGGAAGGGATAGGAAGGCAAGGGATGGGAAGGGAAGGGAAAGGAATATAAGTGATAGGAAAGGAAGGGAAGGGAACAAAAGCTCTCGTCTCATACATTTGAGGAAAATATAAGTGTATTCTGTGTCTGTAACTTACTTTCTTTCTGTCTATCACTTTCTGCCTGTATTTACATCTCTCTCTGTTTGTCGATCTATCTATCCTCTCAACAAGAGGGATAAGAGAGGAAGAAAAATTGTATTTTCTCCGAAGCTCTCGTCTCAACTTGAGGAAAATAGTGTTCTCTCTCGTTTTAAATTTTATGGAAATTGTGTGCTGTCGTCTGTCTGTCTATCACTTTCTATCTGTATTCATCCTCGTATTTTTGTCGATCTATCTAACTTCCCGAGAAAAGAACTACGAGAGGAAAAGAAATAGAAAGAGATAAGAGGATGGTGAAAGAGGAAATGGAGGAGAGCAGGTGTGAGATAAGTTTCTGTGTTCATCCTTGTCTATTTGTCGATTTATCTATCCTTCCAAGAAATGAAATAAGAGAGGAAGAGGAAAAAATAAAAAAAAATAGGAAGATTGGGGAAGAGAAAAAAAAGAGTAAGATATATAAAGTAGGAAGACAGGTAAAGAGAAGGTATGATAAAGGAAATAAAAGGATAATATCGTATAGTATTAGAATTAAAGAAGGGAGAGAACAGGACTGGAGGAAAGAAAGTATGAAAGAAAGAGATGAAATAAAGAAAGGCGTAATACGAATAATCAGGCATTGGGGAGGAATAGGAAACACGATTTCCTTCTTTCGGCGAATTCGTAATATAATTAGGGGACATTATACAGTGTTCGTAAATCTGGAGCAACTCATTCCTCAAAACTATTCCAGGCAACAGACCACCATTAGTTTTGTTGTAATTCTGGTCCTGTTTCCTGGCTTACTGTGGAGGAATCTAGGAGCTCAAATGTACCCAAAAGTCTACCATCCCTTTAGTACTAACTTATGAAAGCAAAGACGACACAACTAACTACCACCACCACCACCACCACCACACAGAATATAACAGAGCAACAGCAGTAAGGAGGTCACAACAACCCTACCTTCAATGTCCACCCAGAAGAAGACCACGAAGCATATAGGGTACCGGTAATCATTCGTATGGACTCGAGAGATGATTCACAGATGGACCGTAAAGAATACACCTCAATGGATTCCAGAGAAGGAGAAAACAGCCAAAGTTATTATTCTAGACGTGAACACACACCAACAACACAGCAGCAGGAACAACAACAACAACAGCAACAACAGCAGCATCATCATCATCATCATCATCATCATCTTGGGGAACACACACGTCTCTCCCTGTTGACTCCATGCTATCAGGCAACGAGGAACACAGAGCTTAGAGAAAGTGGTGGTCCGTACGCCTCACACAACACCAACACAGACAGGGAATTTAAAAGTCACTTACCCGAGACCACACTGGGACCGTACCAAGCTTCCTCAGATTATGTCGCCACCAACACCACCACCACCATTGGTCTGAGTTCATCTGAAAATAGAAGAGGAAAAGATGTCAACGAGAGGAATGATTTAAATTATTCTGAAAGTAGAAGAGGAAAAGATGTCAACGAGAGGAGTGATTCAGATTATTCCATGGTGGAGTTAAGGGAACGTCCACAAAATTCACAGTCGAAATTTAAGTACACACCTGATTCAGAATTTGGTCAACACGTCGAAGCAAATCTCGACCCCATTCGTAATCAGCGTGAACAGAGCCAGAGTCCGGGTTCTTCAGTAAGGAACAGTGATGATAGCCTGCTCTCTCACCCCTTCAGTCCGGACTCTTATTCAGCCGGACCAAACTGTGACTTAAGTGGTAAAGAACACCCTAACAGAACCGGACCAAACTTTGACCCAACTGGACTACAACGTAACAGAACCGGAGCGAATATTAATAAATCCGATGTAAACACCACAGGACCGAACAGGAACCATAGTGGACCAAAGAATGATCAGACCAAAATGAACTCCAAGACAAGAACCGGACCAAACTCCACCAGAAGACCAGACTCGTACACCACATCAGGACCCAATATTCCTGGTCCATCAAGCCAGAATCAGAAGAAAAGGAGATTTACCTGGACAGCAAGATTCACCCATAACAACAACAACAAAAAAGTAAGATGGACTGAACCTGAGGAGGAGGATGAGGAGGAGGAGGAAGAGACCGAGGAAGAGTCCAGCAGTAGTAGTCCATCACGTGAAGAATCAGAGGAAAGGTCCAGAACTAAGGATGTGGTCTCTGAGTGGGCTGGTGTGGGGAGGGAGGTACTAAGGGAGGTGTGGACTGATGTGAGGGACCTTCTCCATGTCAACAACAACAACCAAAACAACAACACAACACAAGTGGCGGCTACTTCGTTCAAACAGGTAGGTCGGGTCGGGTCAGGTCAGGTCATGGTATAGTTGGAGTGATGAGGGTAAGTTGTGTTGGATGAGGTCAAGTGAGTCAGGACAGATGATGTGGTAAGTAACTATACATGTCTTATCACCAGAATGAATCAGTTGAAGGTTATGGTAAATCTTCCTCTGTCTTCCACGCCATAAAACCAATACTCCTTCCTCTCTCTATCACACTATTAACCATTACCTCCTCTCTTTATCTTCCCCTCTCTGTCCCTCTATCAACCATCCCCTCAACTCTATCTTCCCTTTCCTTTACATCTTCCTTCCTCTGCCACACCACTAACCACCCCAACCTCTATCTTTCCTCTCATTAAACCTTCCTCTCTGCCAAACCACTAACACAACACTAATCACCCCCTCTTCTCTCCCTGCAGCATGGTGGTGGAGACTCAGACAGCTGGGGGAGCAACAAGAGTACAGGTAGAGGAGATAGACGAAGAAGTGGTGGAGGAGGAGTTGGTGGTGGTGTGGGCACAAGTCGACCCCCTCACCACCACATGTCCTCCTCCTCCCACGGCGCCTCCCTCAGTACAGAAGACGCCACTACGTTCTTCAGAGACGGCAGGAGGAGGATAGACTACGTGTTGGTGTACGAGGAGGTGCCCGGGAATCAGGACTCACGCAGGACGAGAGAGGAACGCGAGAAGACCCTCACCAGGAGTATGAGTGCCAGCGAGAAGAGAGCCAAGAAACACGACGTATGGAGGCAGAAGTTTATGAATTCACTCATGAAGGCTGGACTGCACATGGAAGAGGTGAGTGGTGGTGGTGGTGATGGAGTGGTGGTGAAAAGATGGTAGTCTGGAAGTGTGTGAGAGTGGTGGTAGTGGAGTGGTGGTGAAAGGATTGTAGTCTGGAAGTGTGTGAGAGTGGTGGTAGTGGAGTGGTGGTGAAAGGATTGTAGTCTGGAAGTGTGTGAGGGGGCCTGGAAGAGGTGAGTGATGGTGAAAGGATGGTAGTCTGGAAGTGTGTGAGAGGGCCTGGAAGAGGGTATGAGAGAAGGGTCTGGAAATCTGGAAGTTGGTCTGGAACGGTTTGGTGCGGTCTGACTGAACTCAACTCAGCTATGCATATTGGATGAAGCACCGTGGGGAGTCACTGTGAGGACCAGACAAGAAGTAGGGTAGAAGAGGAGGCAGAGTAGAGGAAATGGAGGGGAGGAAGGTTGGATAGGAGAGGAGGTAAAGTAGAGGAAAAGGATGGGAGGAAGGTAGGATGGGAGGATGGTAGGAAGGTTGGAGGGTAGGATGGGAGGAAGGTAGGATGGGAGGAAGGTTGGAGGGGAGGAAGGCTGGAGGGGAGGAAGGTAGGAAGATAATTATGATGGGAGGAAGGCAGGATAGGAGGAAAGTAGAAAGAGAAAGTAAAATGGAAAGATGGAAGAGGAGGGAATGAAGAAAGAAGGGACATAGGAAGGAAAGAAGGAAGGAAGGAAGGAAGGAAGGGCAGAACAAAAGGATGAGAAGAGTAGGATCGAAAGAGCATCAATATCTTTCTCTCATCTTTTTCCTTTAATCCTTCTCTTTGTTTCTCCCTCCCTCCCTTCCTCCTTCTCTCTAAGCAGTTCTCCACCTCTGTCTCCTCTCCTTCCTTTATTCTTCCTCTTTATCTCTCCTTTTATCCTCCCTCTAAGCAGTTTTCCACCTCTATCTCCTCTCCTTCCTTTATTCCTTCTCTTTATCTCTCCCTTTCTCCTCCCTCTAAGCAGTTCTCCACCTCTGTCTCCTCTCCTTCCTTTATTCCTCCTCTTTATCTCTCCTTTTATCCTCCCTCTAAGCAGTTTTCCACCTCTGTCTCCTCTCCTTCCTTTATTCCTTCTCTTTATCTCTCCCTTTCTCCTCCCTCTAAGCAGTTCTCCACCTCTGTCTCCTCTCCTTCCTTTATTCTTTCTCTTTACCTCTCCTTTCCTCCTCCCTCTAAGCAGTTCTCCACCTCTATCTCCTCTCCTTCCTTTATTTCTTCTCTCTGTATCTCTCTCCTTTATTCCTTCTCTGTATCTCTCCTTTATTCCTACTCTCTCTCTATCTCTCTCCTTTATTCCTTCTCTCCCTATCTCCTCCTTCCTTCAAGATGGCCCGGGGAAGGTCTCTGATTTAACGAAGCTAATAACAAGGAATGTAAGAGGAGAAGGCAACGGAAGAGGAAGAGGGAGAGGGGAGAGAGGAAGGAGAGAGGGTAAAGAGGAAGAGGGAGAGGAGAGAGGGTAAAGAGGAAGAGGGAGAGGGTAAAGAAGGAAAGGGGAAAGAGGGTGAAGAAGGAGAGGGGAGAGGGTGAAGAAGGAGAGGGGAGAGGGTAAAGAAGGAGAGGGGAGAGGGTAAAGAAGGAGAGGGGAGAGGGTAAAGAAGGAGAGGGGAGAGGGTAAAGAAGGAGAGGGGAGAGGGTAAAGAAGGAGAGGGGGAGAGGGTAAAGAAGGAGAGGGGAGAGGGTAAAGAAGGAGAGGGGAGAGGGTAAAGAAGGAGAGGGGAGAGGGTAAAGAAGGAGAGGGGAGAGAGGAAGAGGGGAGAGAGAAATGGAAAGAGGGAGAGGGGAGACTGTAAAGAGGAAGAGGGAGAGGAGAGAGGGTAAAGAAGGAGAGGGGAGAGAGGAAGAATACAAAGGAATACAAAGGAATACAAAGGACATTCAAACAGCAACAGACCTACTGGTCCTTACGAGGCTGCTTGATTTTGCTATTCTATCTAACCTACAAGAGTGAGGGAAAGTATAGCAAAGAAGAAGGCTCCTCCCCACCCACCACTCCCTCCAGCCGAAGCTGGCAGGAAATGAAAAGATACCATGTAGGAAGGAGAGGGGAGAGGAGAGAGAGAAAGAAGGAAAGGTAAGAGAGGAAGGAAACGTAAGAGAGGAAGGAGAGGGGGAAAGAGAAAGAAGGAAAGGTGAGAGAGAAAGAAGGAAAGGTAAGAGAGGAAGGAGAGGTGAGAGAGAAAGAAGGAAAGGGGGAGAGAGATAGATTGAGAAAGTGAGAGAGATGGATAGAGAAAGTGAGAGAGATGGATAGAGAAAGTGAGAGAGATGGATAGAGAAAGTGAGAGAGATGGATATAGAGGAGGAAAGAGTAATATAGAAAAACAATGTAGGGAAATAAATGAGGAAAATATAATAGTGTGATTTCTGGCATAGTTTTGAGAAATTAATAGCCATCAAATTCACACCCAAGATATGACCCAATTAAGGGGATAAATAGTATACTTTGGTACATACACTAGAGTGCTTCAATTCCTCCAACGTATACCAGGAAACACAGGACCATATTAATAAAAATAATGGTGGCCTGTTGTTGCTTCGAGTAGCTTGGAGGAATCACTTGCTCCAGATTTACTACCGACACTGAATTTCCCTCATTAATTAAGTTCAATAGAGTGTCTTGATTCCTCCAAAGTATGCCACGAAACAGGACCATATTAACAAAAATAATGGTGGTTTGTTGTTGCTTCGAGAAACTTGGAGGAATCAGTTACTCCAGATTTACTACCAGCACTGAATTTGCCCCATAAGTCGTAAAGGTTAGTAGAGTGACTGGTGGGTTAAGTCAGTCCATAAAGTTTGGCACAACACCTTGGTTTGGAAGAAGTATGGGGAGGGGTGGGGGGAGAATGGGGAGGGGTGTGGAGAGGAGAATGGGGAGGGGTGTGGAGAGGAGAATGGGGAGGGTGTGGAGAGGAGAATGGGGAGGGGTGTGGAAGGAGAATGGGGAGGGGTGGGAAGGGGAAGAGGAGGAGGGGGGTGGGGAGGGTAGGGAGGAGAGGGGTGGGGAGGGTGGGAAGAGGAATGGGGGAGATAGTGGAAAGAGGAAGAAAAGTGATTGGGGAGAGTGGGAAGAAGGGGAGGGGTGAGGAAGGGAAGGGGAGGAGAGGAATGGGGAGAGTGTGGAGAGGAATGGGGAGGGTAGGAAGAGGAATGGGAGAGAGAAGAATGATTGGGAGAGTGGAAAAGAGGAATTAGAAGAGGGGTGAAAGAGGAATGGGGGGAAATAGTGGAAAGAGGAAGAAAAGTGATTGGGAGAGTAGGAAGAGGAATTGGAAGAGGGAAGAAAGAGAAATGGGGGAGAGAAGAGTGAATAGGAGGGTGGAAAGAGGAAATAAAAGTGAATGTGAGGGTGGAAAGAGGAACTGGAAGAGGGGAAAGAGGAATGGGGAGAGGGTGGGAAGAGGAATGGGGAGAGGGTGGGAAGAAGAATGGGGGAGAGGGTTGGGGAGAGGGTAGGAAGAGGAATGGGAAGCGATTTTGTGAAGGTTGGTGAGGGTGGAAGCGGAATGGGGGAGTGGAAAATAGTGATTGGGAGGGTGGAAAGAGAAATTGGAAGAGGGGAGAGAGATGGGGAGAGGGTGGGAAGAGGAATTGGGTGAGGGTGAGAGGCGGCTAGGAAAGGAGGAGGTATTCGAGTGTGTGTGTGTGTGTGTGTGTGTGTGTGTGTGTGTGTGTGTGTGTGTGTGTGTGTGTGTAGGTGATTAGTGTGTGTGTTTGAGTGTGTGTGTGGAAGCAGTAGTGTGTGTGCGTGTGTGTATTTGTGTGTAGGTGTAGTAGTGTGTGTGGGTGTAGTAGGGTGTGTGCGTGTATATATTTGTGTGTGTGGGTGTTGTAGTATGTGTGTGTGTGTGTATTAAGAGTGTGTGTGTGGGGTGTAATAGTATGTGTGTGTGGATGTATTAAAGTATGTGTGTGTGTGTGTGGGTGTAATAGTATGTGTTTGTGTGTATGTGTGTGGATGTATTAATATGTGTACCCAAATAAATACTCCATTAGTATGCAATATAGTTCAGCACAAATATCCACCACAACATTACACAAATTCCACAACCAGGACACACACACACACACACACACACACACACACACACACACACACACACACACACACACACACACACACACACACACACACACACACACACACACACACACACACACACACACACACACACACACACACACACACACACACACACACACACACACACACACACACACACACACACACACACACCCACACCCACACCCACACCCACACCCACACCCACACCCACACCCCACACCCACACCCACACCCACACCCACACCCACACCCACACACACACACACACACACACACACACACACACACACACACACACACACAAACTCCCAGCTCTAATTCCCAGTTAATCCCCGTACAATCTCTCTCTCTCTAATACCGTAATCTCCATAATTGACTCTATCTCTGTTTCTCCCTAATTCGTTCAAACATTTCTATTTTTATTTCGATTTTGTTTTGCGAATATATATATCTATATTTCTTACATCTATTTTCAGCCCCAAATGTAGTTTTTATTTGCTTTTTACGTTATTGTATTTGGTTTCATACACGTTGTTATTTTCCCGATATGCATAACAGATTGGAACTGCCATGAGTGATATTATCAAGTGTAGGAAAGAAAAAAGATAGATAGATAAACAAACAGGTGGTAGTAGAGTGGGACAGAAGAAGAACAGATATACATAGACAGACAGAGACGGATATTTTCTACTTTATCAGGAAAAAACAAAGACAGATACACAGTTACGATTGAAGTTTTTATTTTTTATTTTTTTTTTCGTGTGTATAAATTATGTTCGTATCTATGTATATTTTTTTTCTTTCCAACTTCCTCTCATTCCTACATTCACCAACCACCTAACTAACCAACCAACCAACCCACCAACCAACAAAACACCAAACCACCACCCACCAACCAACAAAACACCAAACCAACCAACCAACCACCTAACCACCAACCAACCAACCCACCGATAAACAAACCAACCAACCACCCACCAACCAACTAAACACCAAACCAACCAACCAACTAAACACCAAACCAACCAACCAACTAAATAAACACCAAACCAACCAACCAACTAAACACCAAACCAACCAACCAACTAAACACCAAACAACCAACTAAACACCAAACCAACCAACCAACCAACAAAACACCAAACCAACCAACCCAACAACCAACTAAACACCAAACCAACCAACCATCAAGGAATAAAACTAACCCAAACCTTCTCTACCCCAACCCACAGGAGACAGAACACACAGGGAAGAAGATATTATATTTCATTAAGGTGAGCGCTCCTTGGCCTGTTCTCTGTCACTACGCCGAGGAACTCAACATGAGGGCCCCATTACAGGTGAGTAGGACGAGGAGGAGGAGGAGTTGTTGAGAGGTGTGATTTAGGTGTGAGAGGAATATGGGTGAGATGGTATGAGAGGAGAGGGGGAGGGGAGGAGTGTGCAGGTGAGTAGTAGGAGGAGTTGTTGAGAGGTGTGATTTAGGTGTGAGAGGAGTATGGGTGAGATGGTATGAGAGGAGAGGGGAGGGGAGGAGAGTGTGCAGGTGAGAGTAGTAGGAGGAGGAGTTGTTGAGAGGTGTGATTTAGGTGTGAGAGGAGTATGGGTGAGATGGTATGAGAGGAGAGGGTAGGAGTGTGCAGATGAGTAGGATGAATGGGGGGTTGCTGAGAGGTGTGATTTAGGTGTGAGAGGAGTATGGGTGAGATGGTATGAGAGGAGATGGTATGAGAGAGGGGAGGAGTGTAAAGGTGAGTAGTAGGAAGAGTTGTTGAGGTGTGTGATTTAGGTGTGAGAGGAGTATGGGTGAGAATGTGTGAGAGGAAAGAAGTGTACAGATGAGTAGTAGGAGGAGTTGCTGAGAGGTGTGTATGTGTGATTTAAGGACCCTGTGATCATGTATGAGAAATTGGAGGCTTCTGATTCCACCTGATCATGCCACGAAACAAGCTCCTTCCACATAGGTTTGTGTGCTTCGTGGCAATATTTGAAGGACTCATTTATCTCCATTTTTTTTTTACTACATCACAGGGTCCCTTAAGATGTGAAAATAATAGGGGTGTGATGGTGTGGAGGTAAAGGAGAGAATGTGTACGTGAGAGGCTGGTAAAAATTGTGAGAGATAGGTTGGTGTAAGGTGTGGGTAGATACGAGAGGTAGGTACTGTAGGTAGGTAAGAGAAGTAGATAAACTGAGAGAGGAAGAGAGACAGGTAGGTAGGTAGGTAGGCTGTGAGAGGTGTGAGAGTAGAAGAGGAGAGAATAAGTGATGTAAGGTGAGAGAGAGATAGGAAAGGATAAGGCACCGGAAGGGTTTTATGGTCCCCTGTGATCGTGTATGAAACAAGGTGTCTCTTGATTCCTCCTGACTATGCCACGAAA